>SJYT01030898.1:285966-442160 GCA_006410635.1 Cephalophus harveyi
AAAAAAAAAAAAAAAAAAGCAGCAAGAATTATGAGGTACTGATCATGAAATAGCATTCTCTTATATGTATATTCTCACAGCTAAGACGTTCTCCTTTCTCTTCATTAAATGAATATCTACCAATTGACCACAAAGAACATGTTCATGTCAACTTTCCATTTGTGTCTGTCCCTTTCCCTTTTAATTCTGATCCAGGCATTATCCTTGATTTAGTGGAAAGCACATGGAAAGCACATTTGGCATAGGAACCAGTATATGTGGGGCTTACGGATAATCAAAGCTGGAATACACATACTGAAAGCAAGTCGCTAAATCTCTGAGTCTAATTTTCTTATCTGCTTTGCCCATTTTACTGTACTATCCTGGAAAACCGGCAGTGTAACAAAGATATACAGCCCTATTCAACAACATATGAAAATCTCATGCAAACATTAAGACATCCATAAAGATAATTGCGGTAAATATATTTACACATTAGGTGTCAGTTCCCTTGCATTTTAACTTCTATCTCTGTCACCAGTACGAGAAGCCTTTTTAGACACCACCACATCTATAAAATCTATTGAAATCAGACACAATTACTTTAAGCACCATTATAAAGAAATAATTGCATCATCTTAGAACAAGACTACCTGACGCTGTACGTTATGGTTGGAACTGACAGCTCATGAGGAAGTCAATGGGGAATGTGGAATTCTTAAAAAAGAGACAGAGAGGCTTCCTAGGCATTTGCTGAAACTCGATCCTTTGGAACTTGAATTGCCTTGAATCAGAGCCCACAATATAAATAATTTCTCACCCCCATTTTTGCCAAGATAATACAAAATTAATGATCTCACATGTCCCTGTATAGACTTTAGAATTTGCACATATTTCACTATCCGTGTATGTATAGAGAGAAATCTACCCTAGACAGAAAAGTGAATTCCTTTCAGGACAGAATTTATATTTCAGAGTAGAGAGACTGTGAGGCAAGCCAGCTATTTTTGTTGTCGTTCCAGACTCTACACATTTTTCTCTTTGATTTGGAAAGAAAGCAGCATTTTCTCTCCAACTTAGTATATATCACACAAATCCACACACAAACACACATATACTGCGACATATAAAAATAAGAGAGAATGAAGAGAAAGGGAATGTGTGTGTGTGAGGGGGAGAGAATAAATTTGTACAAGAGATATAAAATATTAAAGAACTCTTCTCTTTTTAAGGGTTAAGAGAAGCATTTTTGGAAATTGCATTAATCTGCAATTCATAAACAGTAACTTACAAACTAAGAAAAGAGACTAGAATCACAGTTTTCAAAAACAGGTTTCTGCTTTTGGTCACAGTTGAAAAAATGACATGCAAACAAAATCATGCCTCAGGACTTGCTGAGTGCAAGTCATTTGTGCAACACGATGCTAAACATGTGTGAACAGTGGTCCTGCCTTCACAGAGCTGGCCATCTAGTCAGTCGTCAGACGAGTGTGAATTTCCTTTTAGACACTTGTTCCATTTACCAGAGATGGATGGAAGAATGAGAAATGAATTCCATTTTCTCTCCCTAGGGAAGGTATCCTGAAAAACATGGCTCAAGGAGCACCTTGAATAAATGATGCCCAGGTTGAAGAAAAGCTTCTTCCCCTGGTGTAAAGGACTGCAACATCACTCTACAGGCTTTTGTCTGGGGATAACAGGAAGTGAGGAAAGCCATACCTTAAAACCTTTTGTGATTCTGATAATATATAGATAGTAAATAACAATGGCGTGCTTCACTTGGATGTACAGAATCAAGCTGTAGTTAAACCGTTTGTGGATAAGACTGAAGAGTCCAGTTCCAGCCTCATTACACATTTGCTGCAAGACTCTTAGCCAATTGCTTTACTGCGTTTTCTTTATACAAAACAAAACAAACAAATCTTCCTGACAGATCTGTGTGACTTCATTAAGTCAGATGAAACTACACAGCACAGTGTTGGTCCAGATAGTAGTTATGATCATGAAGTTGATAATGAGGACGCTAACGATGTCAATTTACTGAGCACCTACTGTATGCAAGACACTAGCTCAGGTATTTTGTATGTGCTATTATTTTTCTTAATCAACAGATACTGAATGCCTACCAAGTGTCATTGCTACAGGTACATACAATGTACTGTTTAAACATATTACTGTTCTCTAAATAACAGCAAAGGAATATCATGTTTAAAATAATATACTGGATCTGCAGGAAAGAGACATAATGCCTCCAAATTTGTTTATTTAGTGAGGGGCCTTCATGATCCATAGGTCTGCAGAGCCCTCATGTTCTCTGCTGCCCATTTCAATTTATATTGAATATCTCATGTTATACATTAAATCCTATTTTATAACAGGCTATCTAAGTTACTGCCTGAAGATTTTGATCCCTTATATTTGAATAAAGTTACTGTATCCACCTCTATGACCTGGGTAAGTTTCTAAAGCCACTGAAAATAAAAAGTGATTCAGCAAATCTCATATTTCATCGTCTAAATTCTACACAGAAGAGATTCCTCAAAAGTAAGGGAGACTGATAAATTGTTATTCCCAGGGTTCCCATGATGCTTCTATCTCTGATGACCAAATTTTAAAAGATAATAACGAACTGACTCAATGGACATGAGTCTGAGCAAACTCTGGGAGATAGTGAAGGACAGGGAAGCCTGGCATGCTGCAGTCCATGGGGTCACCAAGAGTCGGATTTAACAACAACAACATTAACTTCCTTTATATTGAATCATCAAGGGAAAGAATGTGACAGTTTTAGGACAAATTTATTTTAAACATGAGGGAGAAACTTGAGCAGCATGAGGAAAAAAAGAAAGATGAAGAGGTCATGAGCATTTTCTCACTTGAACAGGACTTTGCTCATTTCTACATCAGTTTGGTTCATGTAGGGAGACTGAAGACACGATATCATCTAAAAGAAATCCCTTTTTTGTCACATTTCCGGCTCAGCCACCTTGTCACTCTGAGAGGCAGTGCAGAGCTTGATAACATTCGCACACCAAAATGCCTCATGTTTCTATGAGACATGAAGTTTACTTCACCACTTTCTGAGTGCTATCTCTTGCACTAGCTCTTGTCATCATCGTCTCAAATTGTTCTGCGCCTCCATGATCGCCGACCCTCTCCCAGTGTCTTACAGTGCACTGTTCAGGATCACAGACTAAAACGCATCTCCCTGTGCCTCTCACATCATCACTCAAAGGCCTCTTGTCTGTTTCCCTAACTGCCATTGAAATCTGCCGAGAACGTTGCACATTATTTCAGCCCTACCCTCCTTTTGTTTAATATGTATTTTCTGAGATACTGACTATGTGTTTGGCCCTGTGAGGGGCACTGGAGGACAGCGATGAACAGCAAAAGCGCAGGCTCCACCTTCAGGGAGCTTTATCACAGCCAAGCCCAGAGAACTCCACAAGGAACTCATCAGTCAATGATAAATCTGTACGAAGAAAATTACAGAATGATATGAAGTCTTCAGCAGACTTGGAGAAAGTGATCCTTATCTGAGACTGGAAGGATGAATAGGAATTAAGAGTCTTCTGGGCAAAGTCAATGGCATGTATGAAGACTCTGAGGCTTTCAGACATGAGGCATAAAAAGCAGGCCAGTAAGGCAGAGAATACGTGTCGAAAACACGGGGACGTTGACATGGTTTAATTGTGCAGAACATTATCAGCCATGTTATAGATCTTGACCTATATCAGAAAAGCAGTGGAGATAGACTGAAGTTCTATAAATAGGAACATGTCGTATCAGAGGATGCATTAGAACAGAGCAGTAGTGAATCCAGACAACCGGTATGGAGTCTAGGCAGAGGGCTAAGTGGATTCCAATCTCTTGAAGTAGGATTGGTGAGAGAAGGCACAGTGGTTGAAAAGTAGAATGTGACTCTTATTTATTGTAAAATGACTCAAATCCAGTTACATTTATTTCTCAGAGCAAGGGAAAAGCACTCAAGTATATGTGTAAGAGAATGTCATGCTCAAAACCATGTTTTGGAAATATCACCCTTGCTAATGTAGACTGGAGGAGAGCAGCAATAAATATGACCTGGGACTTGCTTGTAACCAAAAAAATACAGCAGAGGTGACCGAGAGTGCGTGTTTGTGTGGACGTGCCAATCTTATCTGAGATTGCAATGTCTACCACGCCAAGACTCTCTCTTGCTGGCTGTGAAGCAACTGGCCACCTTCTGAGCTGCCATTTGGAAAGTCCCTGTAGCAAGGAGTGGAGAGTCCACCAGAGATAGGTAGCAAAGAAGCTGAGCCCTTCCAGGACCTGAAAGCTGACAACAACCATGAGACCTTGGAACTGGGGGCTTGCCAGTCAAGCCTCAGATGAGACTTCAGCCCCCATGGAAACCCCAATGTCAGCCTCGTGAGATCCTAAAGCAGCAGAACCCACAGACGTCCTAAACAGGTCAACCAGAGGAAACATGGGATAATAAATGTGGGTTGTTAAAAGCCATGAAATTTATGGTAATATTGTCACACAGTGACAAATAACAGATGCATTCAGTCTTTTCAGTTCTTTGTTTTGTTTTTTAGAAAACTAATGCACTGGTTTTACCAATAATAGAAACTTATGCTTTTTGAAAGATACTGTTAAAATAATGAAATGATAAACCACAAACCAGGAGAAAACATTTGCAAATCATATATCTTTCAAAGAACTCAGGTGCATGACATATAAAGAACTCTTTAAAGTTCAATAAAAATCAACCAACTACCCAATTAAAAAATGGGCAGAAAATTTGAACAGATAATACAGATGGTGAATAAGGAAAGGATGGCTGACATTATCTCTGACCAAGGAAACAAGTGCAAACCCTAAAAAAAAACCATATCTACTAAAATGCCCTTCAAATGTGACACACAGTCCTGGTGAGGGTGTAGAATCACGGCAGCTGTCTTGGGGGGAGAGGATTTGGGGTTTGTGGCTGGAGGTGACTTCCAGAAGGGCTGAGGACAAAAGGGGAGATGCATTCAGCTTTGAATGTGCTGGTTGTTAACCAAGGCACCTCGATCTCATGTTTACGTGTCACATGGGCAGTCTGAGTTGTAGGCCTGGAACTCAGAGCCAAGTTTAGAAATAAGATGTTAATTTCAGAGGGTGAACTTAAAAGATAATAAAAGAGAGAAGGGCATTCACAGAAACAGAGGGTAAGGATATCATCTGAAGTAAAGCTAATGGATTAATTATTTGCTTTGGACATATGAGCTTAATTCTGAAAATTTATCATAAACAAAAATATCAGAGAGAAAGACCCAGCTCTATGTACATCAATGCTCAGAGAATTCAGAAGCAGCACGCTGATGAGAAAGGAAGTTAGGGTAACCTTCCTAACATACAGCTATGGCTCAAAGCTGGAGCAAAACTGACATTTATTGAAATATTGCATGTCAGGCAGAGTATTTTATCCTTTCACATAATTTTCCTTTTCAAATCCCTTTTTAAAAAAAGAAACTCAGATTCTGAGAGGTAAATTCCCTTCTCATGGTCATTCACTAGTTAGGAGAAGATCCACAATTCAAACAGTCTGGCTTCAAAGCTCCAGCTTTTATCTTTGAGCATTTCAAGAAAGCATTAAATCAGACACAAAGAAGCACATTTCTGTATTCTTTATGCGGTCCTAAGCCTAACCTTGAATCCCACATTCTAAGCATCTCCCCCTTCAAGTTGACTTCTATAGTATTAGAAGCTCTATAGAACTTAAAGAGCTACAGATATATCTAAAAACTCAGGCAAATCTTAGCATTAGTCAGGAATAACTTTTCTGTTCAAAGCAAATGCCAAGTCTAATGTGTTAGAATATCCCTTCAAAATTCAACATGGTCCTGGTCCCTGGGGCTGGGGGAAACGGAGCTTCAAAATGGCCTATATTGCTATTGCTGATAACACAGCAATAACTCACTTTAATCATGCCATTTTGAAATATCTTCAGATCAAAGGTGTTTTACTTGATGGATATAATGTGAAGACTCCAATCCAATATTTAAAATAATTACACACACTTAAATCCATCCACCTGCTTCCTTATTTGACTATGACACTAACTGCTTATATACAATGGGATCCTTCAGTTCAGTTCAGTTCAGTAGCTCAGTCATGTTCAACTCTTCACGACCCCATGAACCGCAGCACACCAGGCCTCCCTGCCTATCACCAACTCTCGGAGCTTACCCAACTCATGTCCATTGAGTCGGTGATGCCATATAACCATCTCATCCTCTGTCATCCCCTTCTTCTCCTGCCCTCAAACTTTCCCAGCATCAGGGTCTTTTCAAATGAGTCAGTGCTTCACATCAGGTGGCCAAAGTATTGGAGTTTCAGCTTCAAAATCAGTCCTTCCAATGAACACCCAGGACTGATCTCCTTTAGGATGGACTGGTTGGATCTCCTTGCAGTCCAGGGGACTCTCAAGTGTCTTCTCCAACACCACAGTTCAAAAACATCAATTCTTCGGTGCTCAGCTTTCTTTTTAGTCCAACTCTCATATCCATACATGACTACTGGAAAAACCATAGCCTTAACTAGATGGATCTTTGTTGACAAAGTAATGTCTCTGCGTTTTAATATGCTGTCTAGGTTGGTCATAACTTTCCTTCCAAGGAGTAAGCATCTTTTGGTTATGATCACCACTTATGGCTGCAATCACCATCTGCAGTGATTTGGGAACCCAAAAAAATAAAGTCAGCCACTGTTTCCCCAACTATTTCCCATGAACCGATGGGACCGGATGCCATGATCTTAGTTTTATGAATGTTGAGCTTTAAACCAACTTTTTCACTCTCCACTTTCACTTTCATCAAGAGCTCTTTAGTTCTTCTTCACTTTCTGCCATAAGGGTAGTGTCATCTGCACATCTGAGGTTATTGATATTTCTCCTGGCAATCTGGATTCCAGCTTGTGTTTCTTCCAGCCCAGTGTTTCTCATGATGTACTCTGCATAGAAGTTAAATAAGCAGGGTGACAATATACAGCCTTAACGTAGTCCTTTTCCTATTTGGAACCAGTCTGTTGTTCCATGTCCAGTTCTAATTGTTGCTTCCTGACCTCCATACAGGTTTCTCAGGAGGCAGGTCAGGTGGTCTGGTATTCCCATCTCTTTCAGAATTTTCCACAGTTTTTTGTGATGCACACAGTCAAAAGCTTTGGCATAGTCAATAAAGCAGAAATAGATGTTTTTCTGGAACTTTCTTGCTTTTTCGATGATCCAGCAGATGTTGGCAATTTGACCTCTGGTTCCTCTTTTTAAAGCCAGTTTGAACATCTGGAAGTTCACAGTTTACGTATTGCTGAAGCGTGGCTTGGAGAATTTTGAGCATTACTTTACTAGCGTGTGAGATGAGCACAATTGTCCTGGGTTCCTTAGGCCTAGGAATAGAGAAATGATGCTGAAGTCACTTCCACTGTGCAGGAAATCAATCCTTTAGCTACTAGGGAGAGCCCACACAGTCCTGCTCTGCTCCCATGTCTAGACTTCTGAGCAGCTGATTTCACATGCTTTGTTCTTATCACTTCCAAAGATCTCTGTTGTTGTTGTTTAGTCACTAAGTCATATCTGACTCTTTGCAACCCTGTGGTGTGCAGCATGCCAGGCTTCCCTGTCCTTCTCTATTTCCCATGGTTTGCTCAAACTCATCTCCATCCAGTCAGCGATACCATCAAACCATCTCATCCTCTGTCACCCCCTTCTCTTCCTGCCTTCAATCTTTCCCAGCATCAGGTTCTTTTCCAATGAGTTGGTTCTTTGCATCAGGTGGCCAAAATATTGGAGCTTCAGCATCAGTCCTTCCACTGAGTATTCACGGTTTCCTTTAGGATTGACTGGTTTGATCTCCTTGCTTCCAGGGACTCTCAAGAGTCTTCTCCAGCACCACAGTTTGAAAGCATCAATTCTTTAGGGCTCAATGTTCTTTATGGTCCAACACTCACATCCACACATGTCTACTGGAAAATCATCCAAAGATCTAAAGACATGGCAATAGGTCCTCTGAGTCAGAAGGAAACAAGCAATTTTAATTGTTACCCTGCCATGCAAACCTTAGGCAAGCCAAGTTCCCAGAGGTATCTCCTGGCATCCCTCAGGCATCTCGGTAATCATGGTTTCTGCAATGATAGTTTTGCATGCCTTTGAACAAGCCTCAAGAAAGCAGGATATCTACCCTAACAGATCATATGCGAAGTCATTTCAGTCCTGTCTGACTCTCTGCAACCCTATGGACTGTAGGCTGCCAGGCTCCTCTGTCCATGGATTCTCCTGGCAAGCGTACTGGAGTGGGTTGCCATTTCCTCCTCTAGGGGATCTTCTCAACCCAGGGATTGAACCTGCATCTCCTGCACTGGCAGGCAGAAATTTTTTGTTTTTATTTATTTATTTTACTGAACTACCAGGGAAGCCTATATCTCACATTATACTTATCTAAGCGTATGTATATACTTCATGATATTTATCAATATATTTATCTGGTATTTATCTTCTCTATTTATGGTGATACTAGGGGCAGGATAAAGTTCTTTAAATGACAATTTATATAAATAAAATTATAATAGTTCTAACACAGCAGTTCCATGTAAGCTAATGGCATATTTGATACTAAACAACAATCCTGGGTTTCCATTGTTGCTCAGCTGGTAAGGAATCTGCCTGCAATGCAGGAGACCTTGGTTTGATTCCTGGGTCAGGAAGATCCCCTGGAGAAGGAATAGGGTACCCATTTCCATTTTCTTGGGCTTCCCTGGTGGCTCAGTCAGTGAAGAATCTGCCTGAAATGTGGGAGACCTGGGCTCAATCCCAGGGTTGGGAAGTTCTCCTAGAGGAGGGCATGGCAACCCACTCTAGTATTCTTGCCTGGAGAATCCCCATGGACAGAGGAGCCTGGTGAGCTACAGTCCATAGGGATGCAAAGAGTTGGACACAACTGAGCAACAAATACTTCACTCAGAGAAAACAGAGACATGGAGGTTGAAACCAAAAGCAAATAAAGTGGGAGAGGTAGAATGATAGTTTTGTTTCCTTTGAAATGGATGCTATTTTACTTAGTGAATCTCGTAGGAATAAGGTGAGATCTGTTTCAGGCAGGTTAGATACTGGTGGAGCTTTGCCATGGAAGTCTCCCCTTAGCTTAGCTGCCTTGAGCTTGGTGTATAATGAAAGGTCACCCCAAATAACATACTTAATATTAAAGTCACCTTCCAGCGCTGGAACACAAATGAAAAGAGGGGACGAGAGAAGAGAATCAATAGGGTAAATAAATATAAAAAATCAATATATTCACTGGATCATTCACCAGTCTTGTAAACTTGGTAGACCTGGTTTCAAGCTTGGATGTAGAGAGAAAACTGATTCCAAAGCAAAAGCAGTGCATGAGTCCGGCTGTATAAAGTACAAAGCAGGCAAGACTTCTCTATGCTTTTAGAAGGATTTGGTTCCTCTGTGGGTTTCTTGTGCGACAAGAAAAAGGCACAAGAATGCATCTTGCAGTGCTGGGAACTCTTCTGATTTATCTGGGTGCTGATTACACACGTCTGTTGGGTTTGTCAGCTTGTGCTCTTAACAATATACGCACTTTACTGTGTGGATATCACACTTCAGTGCATAATTTAAAAACACGGGGACTTCTCTGATGGTCTAGTGGTTAAGAATCTGCCCTGTAATGCGGGGGACACAGGTTTGATCCCTGGTCCTGGTTGATCCCACACGCTTCCAGGCAACTAGGCACAGGCCATGACCACTGAAGCGCTTGAGCCTGGGCGTCATGACTAGAGAGACTGTGCACCACAATGAAGACCCTGCATGCTACAACTAAGACCCAACCCAGCCAAATAAACGTAAATAAAACTTAAAAATCTGTGTGGGGGACAAGAAAATCCAAATTGTTGAAAAGCTGAATAGAAATATGAATTGCTGTCTACACTTATGAAAAAGCTAACTGAACCATGTCCTTAGCACTGAATCAAACGCAGTAACAATGCTGGATCCAGATCATATGGTCTTATTATTCCCTTGCTGTGTGGTCTCCCAAAAGGCCCCTCACAGTGCCCTTGTGTCAAGCTGACTAGAGCTGTGAGACACTGTAAGAGCAACTCTCAAGATGGATACTGGCACTTCTTTCATTTAACTTTGACATTGCAACTTGTTACCTACACACAGACGTGTGAGAAGTGTTTGATATTATTCTATCGTTACTGAATGGTATTAACAGCCTTAATAATTACACTGGAAGAGCAATACAAAAAAAAAAAAAATCCTGGGGTGATTATCATTATTCAGGTTCTGTCAAGGTGAGAAAAAGGACAATAAAGACATGTTCAAGAATGAATTTTGCCTTTTGTTTTCCGTCTTGATCATCCAGTTTTTCTTTGATACTAATTTTAAAAAAGAACAAAGCACAAAAGACTGTAGTAGGATCTGAGAATATAAATGGATAGAAGAGTGACACTCCACTCAGCATGAAGAGTCTTTTCAGGCTGAACTCAGAATATTCCTTCTCTCATTGTCTCCTTCTCACTCAGGTTAAGAAGATACATAATCCTGTCACAAGTCTCGCAGAAGGAATAAACCACTCCAATTCTAACTTTCCCAAGAATCCAAATTTCAGTTTATTGTTTTTATATGGACAGCAGTCAAAGACAGTAAAAGGAAAACAAAAAATCAAACACCCTCTTATTATATTAAGAAGACATGTACCACATATCATTAATACCCATCCATACCATGCCTTGCCCTAAAGTATCAGGATCTTTTACAAGGAAGACACAACACTGATAGTCAATTCTCTAGGTTCATATAATGAGAAAACTGCACACCATTTGAGTGGGTATAAATATTTATCATTTTATACACTGTTTACATAGCCAAGGAGAAAGACGTTTCTATCACTACTCTCTGAAGGGCCAAAACTCCTTGGAATAACTCCTCACAGACACCCACAGCATCCAGCAGACAACTTTCTATTTCTTAGGAAATTTTTGTTTTTTAAAAGCCAACTATCCCTTGACCTGATCTTTTTTCGACTTGTCATACATGGAGAAACAGAAAGAACATGGAAACCAGACATGGGAACTGAGACTCCATGACTCCATGCGTTGCTAGAGGGCCTCCCTGGTGGCTCAGCTGGTAAAGAATCTGCCTGCAGTGCGGGAGACCCGGGTTCGAGACCTGGGTTTGATCCCTGGGTTGGGAAGATCCCCTGGAGAAGGGAAAGGCTACCCACTCCAGTATTCTGGCCTGGAGAATTCCATGGATACAGTCCATGGGGTCGCAAAGAGTCGGACACGACTGAGCAAATTTCACAGTGTACAGTGTATTCCTAGAACCAGAGACTAAGAAATCCAACATGAGAAGCATAACTTTTCTGTTTCTCTAATATTAGCATATATTATGAAAGGATGATGTGTACCTGATGGTGCCTAAGTTCACATATTTCCACGTTGAGTTACTTCAAAAGATACTATTTCATTATCTTCTCAGTCCTTATGGAAAATGCCTGGGATTGAGCTAACCAAACTAGATTTGGTGAAATATCTACCTGTGTATGAGAACAAAAGAAACCCTTCACAAACTGGCTATCCATACTGTGGTTATCCATACTGCCATCGGGGAGATGGTCCATTGCAAGGGAATAAACACATATGGATTTGGCTGACATCATTTGGGTGCTTACTACAAGCTTGAAGGAAGAAGAGTCTCCATAGATGGTTGTTGACTACCAGATTTTCACTCCTGTACTCATTTTTTTTTTTTTTTTTTTTTTTTTAGCATCAGTTCAGTTCAGTTCAGTCGCTCAGTCGTGTCCGACTCTGCGACCCCATGAATCGCAGCACGCCAGGCCTCCCTGTTCATCACCTGATTCATGGCTGCAGTCACCATCTGCAGTGATTTTGGAGCCCAAAAAAATAAAGTCTGACACTGTTTCCACTGTTTCCCCATCTATTTCCCATGAAGTGATGGGACCAGATGCCATGATCTTCGTTTTCTGAACGTTGAGCTTTAAGCCAACTTCTTCGCTCTCCTCTTTCACTTTCATCAAGAGGCTTTTTAGCTCCTCTTCACTTTCTGCCATAAGGGTGGTGTCATCTGCATATCTGAGGTTATTGAGATTTCTCCTGGCAATCTTGATTCCAGCTTGTGTTTCTTCCAGTCCAGAGTTTCTCATGATGTACTCTGCATATAAGTTAAATAAGCAGGGTGACAATATACAGCCTTGACGTACTCCTTTTCCTATTTGGAACCAGTCTGTTGTTTCATGTCCAGTCCTAACTGTTGCTTCCTGACCTGCATACAGATTTCTCAAGAGGCAGGTTAAGTGGTCTGGTATTCCCATCTCTTTCAGAATTTTCCACAGTTTATTGTGATTTAGCATAGACTTTCAAAAAGCAGAAACAGGTGTAACACTGCTATTGACAGCTTGGTGAACAGTGTCCATGAACACATTTTCAAAGACTAGAAATAGGAGAACCCATTTTGACCAGAAAAATGAAAAATTTAAAACTCCTCTGGGGTAGCATTTCCCAAAGGCACCAAAATCTGACAACATTTTAAGACAATTCCTGTTTACAGTGTGATCATTGGAACTCATACAAGCACATCCATTCATCTCTATATTAATGGATTTTTTCCTATGATTTTTCCCATTGTTTTGCCTGTTAATGAATGAAGGATGTCTATATAATGTTTTAAATATTACTGATAAGAGTTTTGTGGTCAATATTTTGTTTAAATCAATTAAAATTTATAATAAAACTAAATAAATTTTTATTGAAAGATGCATCAGATATACTCCTAGGTATTTCAACTGAATTAAAAACTTATTTCTAAACAAAAATCTGTACATGAATGTTTATAGCAGTAGTATTTATAATTATACAATGTTGGAAGCAATCAAAATATACTTCAATAGACAAAAGGATGAACAAACTATGGTAACCCATACAAAGGAATACTATTTAGTATATACTGAGCACTGAAGAATTGATGTTTTTGAACTGTAATATTGGAGAAGACTCTTGACAGTCTCTTGGACTGCAAGAAGATCCAACCAGTCCATCCTAAAGGAAATCAGTCCTGAATATTCATTGAAAGGACTGATGCTGAAGCTGAAGCTCCAATACTTTGGCCACCTGATGCCAAGAGCTGACTCATTTGAAAGGACCCTGATGCTGGGAAAGATTGAAGGCAGGAGGAGAAGGGGATGACGGAGGATGAGATGGTTAGATGGCATCACCAACTCAATAGGCATGAGTTGGAGTAAACTCCAGGAGTTGGTGATGAACAGGGAGGCCTGGTGTGCTGCAGTCCACGGGGTCACAAAGAGTCGGACATGACTGAAGCGACTTAGCAGTAGCAGCAGTATAGGACATTTTAGAAAAGACAAAGATATAAAGTCAATAGGGGGTTAGAGAATGAAAGTCAATAGGTAAAGTTCACGGCTTTCTTTAAGGTAGGAAAACTATTCCATCTGATACAGTAATGATGGACATGTGTCACAATGAACTTATCAAAATCAATAGTGCATGCAAAATGTAATACATGTAGATTTTTAAAAATGAGATGTGGAGTTTCCCGTGATGGACTGCAAGCTATGACAAAATAATATAATTATATTACCACTGTATTTTAAAAACTCAAGTGTATAAATACATATCTCCCGAAGGCTGAGGGCCGAAGAATTGATGCTTTTGAACTATGGTGTTGGAGAAGACTCTTGAGAGTCCCTTGGACTGCAAGGAGATCCAACCAGTCCATTCTGAAGGAGATCAACCCTGGGATTTCTTTGGAAGGAATGATGCTAAAGCTGAAACTCCAGTACTTTGGCCACCTCATGCGAAGAGTTGACTCATTGGAAAAGACTCTGATGCTGGGAGGGATTGGGGGCAGGAGGAGAAGGGGACGACCAAGGATGAGATGGCTGGATGGCATCACGGACTCGATGGATGTGAGTCTGAGTGAACTCCGAGAGACGGTAATGAACAGGGAGGCCTGGCGTGCTGTGATTCATGGGGTCGCAAAGAGTCGGACACGACTGAGCGACTGAACTGAACTGAACTGAATGCATATTTGTCCTCCCTCTATCATCTGGTAGAGTCTAAAATCAAAAACAATCCAGCAGCAACAAGTGCAATTCGCACACTTCGCTTCTAATGACCCCAACAAAAGGAACCAGGGCTCCTTGGAGGTAGAGGTAATTCCAGAAGTGGGGCAATAAATATACAAGATGAGCCTGAAGCATCATGCACGTAAGCAGGTGGACTTCTCTGGTGGTGCAGTGGATAAGAATCTGCCTGCAATGCAGGACACCCCGGTTTGATTTCTGGATCATGAAGATCTCCTGGAGAAAGAAATGACAACCCACTCCAGTATTCTTGCCTGGAAAATTCCATGGACAGAGGAGCCTGGCAAGCTACTATCCATGGGGTAGCAAGAGTCAGACACAACTTAGTGACTAAATCACATTGATAATGTCACAAAATGTCAGTTTTCCTCCCCAAACACTAGCCCATTAGACAAATCTAAAATGAGGGAAATTCTACAAAAATACCTGACCAGTTCTCTCTATAAGTGTTAAAATGTAGTGTCAATATTGATTCATTAATTTTAACAAAGTTTACCACACTAATGTAAGATGTTAATATTGATAATAGCGAAATGTGGGTGTGAACGTATATGGGAACTGTATTATAATTTCACAAACTTTCCATAAATCTAAAACTCAAATTAAAAGTTTACTTAAAACAAAAAGAAGCTCCACACACTTAAACATATGATTTTTTATTTTTTAAAAACATCCCATAGCTGGGAACAGATGTTGGCTCCATATGTATCCAAAGATACGACCCTAAGTCAAGGCTTATACAGGGACATGATAATTCTAGAAGAGAGAACACTGGTATCCAATTTAACAAGTCTCTGGTTTTGGATTTTAATCCTAGCACCTCCTAATAAAGTTAATATGGCCACACTAAAACACATTAGTCTGCTAGGGTTGCCGTAACAAAACACTCCAGCCTAGGTGATTCCTACAACAGGAGTTAATTTTCATACAGTCCTAGAGGCTGGGAGCCCCAGTTCAAGGCGCTGGCAGGGCTGGTTTCTCCCAAGGTCTCTGCTTGGCTTGCAGATGGCCGCTTTTCTTGTGTCTTGTCACACAGTGGTCCTTCTGTTCACATGTGCCCCTGGAGTCCCTGTGCCCAAATTCCTTCTTCTGGTGAGGACACCAGTCAGACTGGACCAGTGCCTGCCTATCTGTCCTCACTTAACTTTAATCACCTCTTCAAGGGCCTTACCTCCAAATACAATCTCATTTGAAGGTCCTGGGGGTTAAGAGCTTCAGTACATTAATTTTGTGAAATAGAACTCAGCCCACAACACAAATAAATTTATATCTATATTTTTTTCAGTAAAAATATGATAATAACATGCAACCAACAATATATATAATTTTATATAATACATAATGTGCAGTGAGAACACTAGACATACATAATGCTCTTTTCTAAAAATCTACGCAGTGTTTTCCACAAGACCCAGCCTACAATAGAAGCTAAATAAAGTGTATCTGTCACGGTTTTGTTCTCGATCAGCTTAGCTACACTAGGATTCTTTTTCTAGAATTCCCTTTCCTGTGTTTGTCCTGGTTAGGTTTGGTGTGAGCTTTTGCAGGCAGAAGTGGAGAAGGCAGACACAACATCAATGAAGGGTATTGGACACTGGGGCAGTGCATGCCTGACTCAGCAGGTTCTCAAGCACACCATGGGGACAGGGAGCAGAATCCAGCTCACAGCTCCTTCAGCAGCTCTAGGCTGTGCTTCTCCAGAATGTCCAAGTCCTGGCCCAGGTCCAGCCCTGTTACCAAGGACATCAGCTTCTCCTGCAGGAATATTGAGGTGGGAGTGCCAGGTACAGGCTCCTTTTGGATTCCAGTGTATTCCTGGTCTCTTCCACTTCACTTCCAGTTTTCCTTCCTGTTACCCAATGCAGAGACAAGAGCTTGTCTATCAGTTCTATTATTGTATATAGTCTAATCTCTATAACAACTCCTTCCTTACTCTGTGGACTGCTAGCTGCTCTGCGTGCCTAATGTTGTTGTTCAGTCCCTAAATTGTGTCCAACTCTTTGCAACCCCATGGACCGCAGCAGGCCAGGTCTCCCTGTCCTTTGCTATCTCCCAGAGTTTGCTTAAATGCGGGAGACCCGGGTTCGAGCCCTGGGTTGGGAAGATCCCCTGGAGAAGGAAATGGCAATCCACTCCAGTACTATTGCCTGGAAAATCCCATGGACAGAGAAGCCTGGTAGGCTAGAGTCTATGTGGTCGCAAAGAGTCAGACACGACTGAGCAACTTCACTTCACTTCATGTCCATTGAGTCAGTGATGCCATGCAACCATCTCCTCTGTCGCCCCCTTCTCCTCCTGCTCTCAAACTTCCCCAGCATCAGGGTCTTTTCCAGTGAGTCAGTTCTTGGCATCAGATTGCCAAAGTATTGGAGCTTCAGCATCAGCTCTTTCAATGAATATCCAGAGTTAATTTCCTTTAGGATTGACTGGTTTGATCATGCTTGATGAGGAGCTCGTATTTTTACCCATCATAAGACTTTGAGAATATTTTAAGCTTGTGTGCCTCAGTTTTCTCTTTTAAAAAATAAAAATAATAAAATTCACTTCATAAGGTTGTTGTTAGGATCAAATTAATATACATGAATAGTGTGTTTGGCATAAACTTTTAAATATTAATCCCTGTGTAGTCCTAAAACAATTATTCATCATGCTAACCTTAAGTGACTAACGCTGCTTTGGATTTCAGAAAAAACACATATCAACATCTCAACACCTATTCCAGAGACCTTTATTTGGTGAATTTCCCCTCTCCTGCCCTCAGTGTATTTCTTGAACTCAAACCACTCTTGTGGCTTGCAAAGATTCATAATTGGTATATAAAGAGGAAATCCAGAAAGTCTGACATGGTTATAAGGAGAAGACTCCTTGGTGTCATGTTCCCTGACAAGAAGAAAATGAATAAAATCATCTTCAACACTGGCACAAATATGATTATACTGACTTTAAAGTCTTCTAGTACAGACACCAGACACAAGGAAGAAAGCCTTGTTCGCTTAGAATCAGACATGAATCTGAGACAATCCGTATGTTCCCATTTACAGCCTCATAATGTAACTATTCTTTTTTTTAGGGTATCTAATTATAATATCAAATACACACACACATGCAAACTTGCATTTCTTTCCTCTATACATCTACATACTTAGCTTTATTCTCAGTTCTTTTAACAGCTTGTATATCTTCTTTACCATTTTTTATCTACAGTCATACTTCATTTTATTATGCTTCACAGATACTGCATTTTTTTTAAAAAAATTGGAGGTGTGTGGCAAACCTATGTTGTCAGATGATGATTAGCTCAGCATTTTTAGTAATTTTTTAGAAATTGAAGTGTGTACACATTTTTAGACATAATGCTATTGTGCACTTAATAAACTACAGTATAGCATAAACATGACTTTTATATACACTGGGAAACCAAAACATTTTGCAACTTGCTTTATTGCAGCAGTCTAGAACCCCACTGGCAATATCTCTGAGGCATGCCTGTATTGATCTATTTGCTTATCTATGCATGCGACTATCCTGCCATTTAAATTTCATCATATTTTTCTCTATGTAACATTACTGATAAGAATAGGAAAAATGGCACATATCTCACATAATTGTGATTGCTAATCAACCAAAGAACAAAAGCAATTTGGGCCTAAAACTCAAATAGCAATTTTCCAAGTCCAGTGAATCCAGGAAGCACAATTACTAAGTTCACTATGCACAAATATAAAAATCAAAGAAATAATATTAAAAAATGTTCAAACTCTAGGAACCCCTACCAGCTCTGAGAGGTAAGGAGGGCATGACATACACCAAAAAGATATTGACAAAGGTGTCCCACATTCATTTTCAGCCAAGACTTCAGGATTTCACAAATGCGTATTTCAAAGCTGCCCTGACATGCAGGGCATCCCTTTCTCTGACAGGCGAATGTGGGCAAAGGCTGAACTCTATATGCTTTTTCTCTCTAGCCCCTTTTAATTCATGATTTTCTGAAATGGGTATGTAACAAAAAGTCGTAACACTGTAGGTATTGATGCTAATTCACAGAGCTCTAGACACAAACATGGCTTGAATAACTTAAGAATGATTTGCCCTTTTGCCTCAAAAAATCAATAAATACGTTGAATCCTAAAATATCCATTCTTATTAACATATGAGGACAAAGAGATAGAATGACAACAGGATCATGGAACTGTCTGGGTAGAATTCCTCCTGCGTTTCTCAAACTTCCGTCTGTAATACAATGTTTTTTGTTGTTGCTGAGTGTTTTGATTTTCCTTATAAGTGCAGGTTTACTGATATGAGAATACTTCTCAGTATTTCAAGTACCAGAGGATTACTTGAATTGGAAGCAGTAGATGTCTTACCTTTTCAGAAGGGTTCAGGGTAGACTTGAATGAAGTATTATTCAGCATAGAAAATTTAACAACAGAGAAGTGGGTGTAATTTTCAGAAAGGTTACCCAATGTATCCAGAAATAGAAAAATCAAAAATCTGAGTAGATGGACTTCTCTGGCGGCCCAGGGGTTAAGAATAAGCCTGCCAATACAGGGGATGTGCATTTGATCCCTGGTCCAGGAATAGTCCACGTACCACAGGTCAGCTAAGCCCACGCGCTGCAAGTACTGAGCCCATGAGCCACGACTAGTGAAGCCCGTGCACCCCAGAGCCCGTGCTCCCCAACAAAAGAAGCCAGTGTGATGAAGAGCCCACACACCACAACTAGAGAGGAGCCCGCGCTGGCCACAACTAGAGAAGCCAGCACACAGCAATGAAGACGGAGCACAGCCAAAAACAATAAAATAAACAATTCCAGCTTAAAGAATGTAAGTAGAAGACACATTTCTGAAGAGCTTAAAGAAACAATAGTAGGATGATTAAACTTAGTTTAATTTGATAATCAAATTGAGTTTCATTGTGAGTGAGCACAGGGGTAAAAAGGAGGGAAAAAATAAAAGGGAAAGAAACAGAAAGTGAGCTTTAGCTACTGTTATGAACAGGCTGGGAATCCACTGTATAATTGATACACTGAGTGAATGACCTGGTTGATATGGACAGGTTGATCTCAATGCTGCCTCCACTCAGATACTGTAAATGCTGAGTCAAAGGTTTAATTTTAATCTTCTAAATCACCAATTCAAAT
Source organism: Cephalophus harveyi (assembly GCA_006410635.1). Taxonomy (NCBI): domain Eukaryota; kingdom Metazoa; phylum Chordata; class Mammalia; order Artiodactyla; family Bovidae; genus Cephalophus; species Cephalophus harveyi. The sequence goes on from SJYT01030898.1 coordinate 305,236, forward strand.
TAAGAGATACTCATGAATGGGAGATACAGGTCTCTAAATTAATCCCATCCCACAGGGAATTCCACTCTGTTCACCAGTTGGGATGGAGTTAAGAATGAGTGTTTCCAATAGGTTCAAGTTTCAGGTATTTATGGAATTATTGAAATATATTTTTATGTAATATTCTATTATATAGAACAACAGTGCACCAATATTACAACTTGTAAAATCGAATGAGGTATTTATAAGATTCTCTTTTGATTTACACCATTCTGAAAAAAAATGTACTGCCTAATGATTGAGAATTCATCTTTTAGAAAGAATTCAAAGATGTCTGGTGTTTACATGAAATTCCTAAGTCAACAATCCAAATCTACAAGAAGAGACCATTGAAAACGTCCAGTTTATGTTGGCAATGAAACCCCGAAATAGAATTGGGTTTGGAGTTCCTGAAGGTGAAGTCGCTCAGTCGTGTCCGACTCTTTGCGACCCCGTGGACTGTAGCCTACTAGGCTTCTCCATCCATGGGATTCTCCAGGCAAGAATACTGGAGTGGGTTACCATTTCCTTCTCCAGGGGATCTTCCCAACCCAGGGATCGAACCCAGGTCTCCCGCATTGGAGGCAGACGCTTTAACCTCTGAGCCACCAGGGAGTTCCTGAGGCAGCCCTAAAATGAGTAGTTCTATAATTTTAACTATTTTCAAAGTGACTCTAGAAGGTAGATTTCTATATAAGTTTAATAACTTCCCTACGCTATCCTATAGGAGAAGGAAATGGCAGCCCATTCCAGTACTCTTGCCTGGAGAATCCCATGGACAGAGGAGCCTGGCAGGCTACAGTCCATGTGGTTGCAAGAGTCAGACACGACTTAGCAAGTAAACCACCACCACAAGCTATCCTATCTGCATTCACGTATTTGGGTTGATATTTAGCCCATAGAACATTAAAATTAAAGATATCAGGATTATAATTGACCAAAAAATAGTAAGAATCCCGTTAGGGACAGTACAATAAATTGATTGTATATTGTTATCACTTAATTGATTCATAAAATGTCCCCTTACGGTTTAGAGAGTACAGAGGAGTACGCATTAAAGCAAAATTTGATGGAAGGAGTTTTCTCTTCGCAGAAGGCTTTCAAATAAACCTTGTTTATATCCCCATCATTATACGCCAATCTTGTTCTTAGCCACCATATAGAAATAACAACGCCTTTTGGAAGACTAAATGGTTTTAGGTACCTCTCACAGTTTATTGCCAGTAACTTTCCCATTTGTATACTCCAGTAATTTCTAAGCCATAGATCAATTAGGGAGACCTTTGGGAACCACTAAAATCTGCATATCAGAAATCATTGCTTTATTTTTATCGTAAGATACAAGAAAACATTCAGTCACTATACCAACTGTCTATGCAGTCCCTGGGGTCGCAGTGTCGGACACGACTTAGAAACTGAACAAGAACAATGCAGGTCCCTTCCTTCTGCAGGACAGAAACTACACAGTCCTCTCCCTTCTTGGAGTTTGGGAAGCACAGCTGTTACAGACACTGGTACCAGGTAGAGCAGCTGGATTTCTTTGAAAAGTGTTTATTTCAATGTTCATGATTTCCCACCCATGTTTTCCTAAAGAATTTCAATTTTGTTTGTCACTCTGAATCAAATAAGACAAAAGCGGTAATCAAATCCATCAAGATATGTTTTTCTCTTTCTCACTTTGCATCTCTCCTTTAAAATAGAGAAATGTTACCAATTCTTTTCAAAATCTAGCTGAGAGAGAGGAGGAAAACCACCATCTCTACAATGTAAAAAAGATGTACGTTAGGTTTAAGACAGTTTGTCAGTATGAACATCCTTTGATATTTTAAGCTTCTGTAACATAAACTGCTTCTTTAATAATAAAAACATGAAAATGAATTTCTAATTATTAATTGGGGAAACTTCTTTTTATGGGATGAAAATGTCTATCGGGCAGTGACAAGAATAACAAGCTAATGCATGTAAGCTGGAGTCATCATAATTTTTAATTTGCTCTTTAGAAATTGCAAATTTGACTATTTAGCTGCATGCTAAATTAACATGTGACCTAACATAGATTCAAAATTCTCATTAGACATGTGTTTTTATAACTTTCATAGTGTAAAATTATGCAGTTTTGCAAGATACTTTTTAAAAATAGTTTCTGGGATCATATAAATGTCTGAATATCCAAAAGGGCATAAAATATGAATTTATCAAATTCTTATATACTAATGCTCTAAACAGTCTGACGTATGAAAATCATTTTACTTTCTTTGATTTGGTGTTTACCAATTTACTTTGATTTTTTTCAGTAAATCTATTTTGAGCACAGGTTGGAGCCTCTGCCATAGGTCTGTTGTACCGTAAATACAACTGAAATACACAAGAGAATAGAATTTGAGAGTATCATATAGTTTCCTGCCTCCATTCCTGACTGCCTGCCATGTAAACAGTTCATTCCAAAAGCCATTAAGTATGGCTGGGTGAGGTAAGAATTCACAGAAAGGCAGGAAGGCAGAGGTACAGTGAAACAGCGCTAAACATTTGTGTCAGGGAGTCAGGGCATGGGCAGAGCAGCAGTGAAAATCACTCACTACAGCAGTGAGGGGTGATGCTAACACCAAATACATCAAGGGGAAAGAAACAGGGAAAAAGAAACAGAATGAACCCTGTGGTGTTGCTTTGGCATTGGCGGTTTAGAGGTGAACTCATGGTAATGCCTGTTGCGGGGGGAGGGGTCTAAATTTGATCCTTTTGCTATAAAAAGACTTTATTAGGACAACTGGAGACATTTGACTGAGGTTGGTGCATCCACTAGCAATGGTGTATCACTATTAATTTCCTAATTTTGAAGGTTGTATTGTGCTTTTGTAGAAAATCATCCATGTGGCAAAGACTGATTGAAGAATCTCATGGTGATGGGGTATCATCTCAGCAATGCACCCTCTAAAAGTTGAGGAAACATTAATTTGGACTACAACTGCAACTTCTCTCAAGATTAAATGTATTCCAAATTAAAGGTGATGAACAACACAAAAGAAATGGACTGTATTTTACATGGGCCTTCCTCCAAAAGAGGATTTGAAGATGTTTACAATAAAAAAGGGCTTCACAGGTGGTGCTAGCAGTAAAGAACCCACCTGCCAATGCAGGAGACAAGAGACACGGGTTTCATTCCTGGGTTGGGAAGATCTTCCTGGAGGAGGGCATGGCAACCCACTCCAATATTCTTGCCTGGGGAATCCCCATGAACAGAGGAGCCTGGCGGGCTACAGTCCATGGCGTTGCAAAGAGTCAGACACAACTAAAGTGACTTAGCACACATACACACACCAAAAAAGAACAAAATTACAAAGAAAAGACATACTACTAATGGTAAGAGAAGACAGGAGAGAGAATAACACATAGAAGGGACAACACTAAAACTATTCTCAAATGTCAACACTTTACCTTTGGCTGAGTCACTGTTTCAAGTAGAGTAAGTCCCCTTGCATACATCCATAACCTCTATAGTTATGAGCCTTTGCAAAGCAATGAAATTTTCCTTTCCAAAATAAATTTTACTAAGTAACCTCTGGACCTTTTGATTTTTTGATTAATATTTTTTGATGGAAAGTGCATTCTCTTTTGCAGTCACCAGGAAGGAAATCCAAAGTCAATCCCAATTATTCTCTTTAGTTTTTACTTTAATATTAACAGCACTTCAGCCCCAGTTATTCACCAAATGGCTCTCAATTAATTTTACTGTGATATGAATTTCTATGTGATATATTGTTCTTATATTTTTAACATGCTGATATTCCTATTTTAAAAACTGTATAAGATTTCACCCACACTTCTCTTTGTCCAACTCCTGTCCTCTTTGTCCAACTCTTCAATTTAATTTGGAAAGTATGCTAACTTAAAGAGCTCTTCCACCTTGGAAAAACAGTAACTATTATTAATAGGCAACAGAATCATTAGGCAGTGAAATCATAGAGCATATATAAATGAAGTTCTCTAGAGATATTATCAATGTTTAGTATAACATACTGGTTAAAACCTTGGAAAGAAGAGCCAGATACCTGGATTCAATCTCAGCTCCACCATTTAATATCTCAGTTTGGATTATCTATTATTTTTCCGACTTTTCTGATTAAAAATAATGAATAGAAAAGTTAATAGCAATACTAATGTTAAAAGACTGTTGTAAATATTGCATGCTTTTAACAGCATTGGGAATATAGCAATTTTAAAATACACATTGATCACTATTAGAGAAGCCTTGAATCTCAAAGAAAACTAAGAAAACATCCAGTGCAATGTTTTATACAACTTTGCACTCAACAATGCAGTCATGCATACCAGCTCAAGTCCTACTTGGCTTTCTCATCCATCCCTTTATCTCCATTTTTACTAACATACCCTTTAGAATAAAATAGGGTTCATTCCGATGTGTGTAATTGTGAAACATAAAGTTAAGGCTTCTTGAGCAACTTTTCATTGACTAAGGCATTCACAGGGCTTCCCTCATAATTCAGTTGGTAAAGAATCTGCCTGCAATGCAGGAGACCCCAGTTCAATCCCCAGGGAAAATCCACTGGAGAAGGGATAGGTGACCCACTCCAGTACTTTTGGGCTTCCCTTGTGGCTCAGGTGGTAAAGAATCTGCCTGTAATGCAAGAGCCCTGAGTATGATCCCTGGGTTGGGAAGATCCCCTGGAGAAGGAAACAGCTACCCACTACAGTATTCTGGCCTGGAGAATTCCATCTACTGTATAGTCCATGAGGTCGCAGAGTCAGACATGACTGAGTGACTTTCACTTCACTTTCAAGGCATCCACATCATATACACAATTTATTGAATCATACTAGTATAAGCAGCTCGAAGATGGATGTTTGTACAGAAACAAATATCAACTGAGCACCGACTCTATGTCTATGTCAAGTAATTCGAATATACTCATTGAACTTTTCCAAACATATTTTCTTAGGTAAGGATTCTTATGCACACTACACAGGTAGAGAAGGTGAAGTTTAGACAGGTTATATCACTAACACAGGTAGAAAGCAGATTTGCAGACAAATTATCTGAGATTCTATTTCCAAGCTAAATACTGAGTTCATTTTACCTGAACCCAGGGGTGGACGCAAGAGATGAAGGTTTGATCCCTGGGTTGGGAGAATCCCCTGGAGTAGGAAATAGCAACCCACTCCAGTATTCTTGCCTGAAAAATCCCATGGACAGAGGATTCTGGTGGGCTACAGTCCACAGGGTAGCAAAGAGTCAGACGCAACTCTGCACAGGTGTGAAAACACAGTCAGGGTTCACAATCCCTCACTCCAATATCCAATAGCATAAAAATATTTAAAGTGTCTGGAACTTATTAGTGTGGGCAAATTTTCATTGAAAAACCAACTTTAACCTTGCTAGCTTGAGATCCACAGTAAAAATCAGATAAGCTCACACATCGCTCTTTATGCAGTATTGCTATAAAAGTGAATTCTCATCAAGTTCTGAAATAAACAGTAGAATATAAAAGAGCTCTGCCTCCAGTTTCCAAATAAGATATTTCTAAAATAATTTAGCTGCCATTTGGGCAAATATATATGTGTGTTTTGTCTTGACAGCCTGTCAACTGGCAGACAGTTCTGGAGTATCACATTCATTTCAATATAATATTGGTAAATTTCTCAATTATAATTTTATTTTTCTCTCTCCGCAACAGTGAAATCCCCCAGTCCTTGTTGGCACTCTTCAGGGTGTTCAGGTGCAGGTGTTGGCATTTTTGCAGTAGCAAAGGAAGAAAAATGAAAGAAGGAAGGCAGGGAGGGAAGAGGCAAGCTGGAAGAGAACAGTGGTAATAGGGAGAGAACAGAGATAGGAGCTGACCTTCATCCTGATATTCACCTTCATGAGAAATGAAGGGAATAATTCACACTTGACAATAAAATAGTGCAGCTGCCTCTTCCTCCTTTTACCAGAGAGGCTGGAGTCAAACAGAAACCAGACGCCTGATGCATAAAATCGATACAGAGGAAAAGTCCAAAGGTAATACGGGAACGAGATTAATAAAAATAATTTTATAAACCACAACTACCAATTGTTGAACACTTATTTACTTTATGGCATGCTTTTACCTTGTATTTTATCATGCGATTCTCAAAAAATGAAAGCAAGATAGAAGTTATCTTTGCATTGTGGCTAAGGGAAATAAGCAACAGTTTCACCTCCTTGAATTTCAAAGTCAAGCAGATAATAAGGGATAGAACCAGGATTCAAAATTTCATCCATTTGGTTCAAAACCCCCATCTTTCAACTGCAGCATATTCCATGTGGTTGTCAGCAGAGATGTAACAAGCTAAACATTTTTAAAATAACTATGTAAGTTAGTGTAGATTATTTCTTCTATAAAGAAATACTATACTATATTGTATACATAGTATAGTATTGAGCAGTATAAATATAGTATAAATATTATACTATATTTATAAAGAAATGCTATACTATATTGCTATACTCGTATAAAGAAAAATCTTTCAGATAGAGGAACAACGTATAGGTTCACATACAACTTGTGTTATATAGCTAATAATATCTTTAAATTCCTTTCCTTAGCTGAAATTGACCATGAAGTTTGTATTTTATTTTTTCCCCTGAGCATATTTATCAGGGACATGACTCATATACACAGGAATAGAAGCCTCTGACACATCTACAATAAATATGTATAGACTTGGCCACTAAAGATGTAGAAATTGTAATAATGAGGAAAAATAGCAGCTTTCTGTTGATCATTTCTTTGTAATTAAGAATTCTGCATGTGGGGCTTCCAGGTGGCTCAGCAGTAAAGAATTCATCTGCCAATCCAGGAGACGTGGGTTCTCTCCCTGGATCAGGAAGATCCCCTGGAGAAGGAAATGGCAACCCACTCCAGTATTCTTGCCTGGGAAATCTCATGGGCAGAGGAGCCTAGCAGGCTACAGTCCATGGGGTCATAAAGAATTGAACACGACTTAGCAATTAAACAACAGTTCTCTATGTATTGTAAGTGGTAATCGTCCTTTAAAATCACCTTACACTAACAGAGACAGGCTCATAAACTTACAGGTCAAATTTATGGTTGCCAGGGGAATGAACGGGGGATGGAATAGTTTGGAAGTTTGGTGGGCAGGTACACACTGCTATATTTAAGATGGATAACCAAGAGGAACCACTCTACGGCACATGGAACTCTGCTCAATGTTATGTGGCAACCTAGAGGGGAGGGGAAATTGGGGGAGAATGAATACATGTACATGTGTGGCTGAGTCCCCTTCGCTGTTCCACCTGAAGCTATCACAACATTGTCAATCATCTACACCTCGATATACAGTAAAGTTTTTTTCTTTAAAGATGGATTAGGCAAGTTCTCTGCCCTAAATAACTTGATGAAATAAGAAGCAAATAAAAAGAAAGAAAAAAAAAATACAGTATTTCTCAGCTCCTGTTTACCTGTCAGAATTTAAAAGAAGTATGAACACGAAGGTGTTTTTGATTGCTTGTGGGTTCCTTTCTGGTGTAGTAGTGATGGAAGAGAAATAGCTTCCTGCTAGAAATCCCTAGAAGTTTCCCACAAACTTTTCCTAGAAAAAGTGTCATTTCAGCCTACCACAGAGGAGTGATTTGATTGTGATAAGAAGGGAAAAAAAAAAACATAAAAGTAGGATTCTTCACACAAGAAATAGACAAAATAGGGTCTTGGGAGAAGAAATACACTGGTAAGATGTGAACACCTGAAGTCAATTCTGATTTGTTCCTGCAATAGGTGCATCTACCAAAGTTATAGTGTAGGTTAAAAAATAAGAGATCAAATGAAGCCAAACTATTTACCTAATTTGGGTTTTTGATTTGTATCTCTATTTGTGTGTGTGTGTGTGTTTTATCACATTATGTTCACCTACTTCTAATTTATGTGATTTTGCTGCATAGATTATATCTTTATAGGTTGCCTTAAATGCAGTTTGAAACAAACTAGGGTATCCATTCCATCCACTGTATGCTTAGGAATGACTTTGGTAATCTTGGGCCCTGGATCTTGGATTCTGTCTACTACTTTTGTCAGACAAGGAAGAACTCTAAAATTCCCTTTTATCCTGGTATAAAGTCCTGGGTCAGGAATTCCTATATCAAGGCCAGAGTTTGGGGATGAAGTGAAGTGAAAAGTCACTCAGTCATGTCAAACTCTCTGCAACCGATGGACTGTGGCCTGCCAGGCTCCTCCGCCCATGGAGTTCTCCAGGCCAGAATGCTGGAGTGGGTAACTGTTCCCTTTTCCAGGGAATCTTGCCAACCCAGGGATCAAACCCAGGTCTCTCGCATTGCAGGCGGATTCTCTACCATCTGAGCCACCAGGGAAGCCAGAGAATACTGGACTGGGTAGTCTATCCCTTCTTCAACAGATCTTTCCAACCCAGGAATTAAACTGTTGTCTCCTGCATTGCAGACAGATTCTTTACCAGCTGAACTACCAGATAACACTGATTTGGGGATAAATAAGCAAATACAAAAAAACGGAAGAAAAAGGTAGAAAACCGTGTTTTGAAATAAATGTTGTTCTGTAGAGTATAATGAATATTTCAATGGCTCACAAAAAGTGGGAGTGAGTCATTGGTGATAGCAAGGATTCTTGTAAAAGTTTAGTTCAAGTAAGATAAACACAACACACAGGCCTCTAGTAGCTGATTTCCTAATCCACTCTAGACTCTACCCACCAGCTCAATGCAATATCTGGCTGACTATAGACCTAGATGGTTTTCTATTTCTCTATGTGCTATATCTGCATGTGAATACACACAAACAAATAATTAAACATCAAGCAAATATCAATAGGATTAGTCTGGCATGTTGGAACAAATCTTGATAAATCCGCCTCAGTAACAATACTCGAACTCCAGGCCTATGAGAGGAATACAAATTCAGCCTATTGAAGTACTGTCGTGCAAGGAGAGAGATTTTAATAAAACTGCTTCGTCAGTTCTATTACTCAGGGACTAAAGCTATTGAGCTGTGGAACTGAGGCCAAAAATGGGGATTTGGAAATGCAAATTAGAGATAAGACGGTAATAAATGTCTCCTATTCAATCACACACTATCCCTGATGCCAAAAGCTATTTTAAAGATGATTCTTAATAGTTCTGTGAAAATGGAAGCATACATACCCAAAATGGACATCTCTGGCACGGTGGCATGATAGGGTCCGTTGAGAAACTCTGGGGCATTGTCGTTGATGTCTTGGACTTTAATAATAAATTCAGAAGGAGGCTCAAGAGGCTTATTTGTCTCCCAGTCCACTGCCTGAGCTGTTAGGGTGTACTCAGCTTTTTCCTCTCGGTCAAGTCTTTTTATAGCATGGATATCTCCTGTTACGTCATTTATTTGAAAGATAGTCCCAGCTCCATCGCCTGACAGGATGTATTTGATTTTTTTGCTCCCAGGATCCAGGTCTGTGTGTAGCTAAAATGAAAGGGGACATTGGTTAGTGATGTGGCAATTTGCAAATTATGTTTTAGCACCTCATGTTCCAATATAAAGTTGTTTCTTTCTACATTGATTATAACTTCATCAATTTCTGCCAACAGCAGCTGCACAGAGTCTGTGCAACCCTCTGTATATCAAGTATAATGAGAGTCAAACAAATACATTTGAATGCCTTTAAAAAATACTCTGGCGTGTTCAGTATAAATTGATATACATTTACAATGATAAAAATATTGAGCAGAAAACACTAAAGTATATGTGTTCCTTCAATTTATTCATATATTTACTTGCTTAGTATAAACTGATGTGCAATTAGAATGATAAAAAGGTTGATAAGAATATATAAAAATGTATGCATTCTTTTCAATTTGTTAATACATTTAAAGTTATTATTATTTTTTTTTTATGGGCTACTATCTGTGTGCCAAAAACTCTGTGAATCACTTCTCATGTAATTCTAATTCTTTTCATTTTTCCCAAAAGTCATTGAATTAGAATATTTCATATGAAACATGAGAAAAGGGAAGTTTGAGAAGGTACATTGTAACATCTCCACAGATTCTTTTTGATAGAAACAAGTGCAGCAGGCCTAAAGTTCAACTCGGCTCTGGCTGCTATATTCATCACACTGCCATAATTCTAACAATCCGATGGATATTAAGATCTTATGTTTGTGCAAGTTTTTTTTTTTCCACTTTGGTTTGTATAATTCTTCTAGTCCAGGAAAATTATTCCCATTTTACAAAGATGACTGAGACCAGATTATGGGAGCACATTTTTCAGAAATGGGACTTCTTTGAGAAATAAAAATTCTGCAGCAGGAATTCAGATCCATCTTCAATCATGGCAACAAATATTTATTGAACACCTACTCTGCCTAAAACATTTTGGTATGTACTGGGGAAAACAGAATCTCAAAATTTCATAGCTTATTCTCAGGAGGGAAACAAAAGTGTTTTGATATATGGTGCTTTTTCTTTATACTATATAGACTTCTATTAAAAAAATAAAATAAAACAAGAAAATATATTTTTAATTGGTATTTTTAAAAGGAAAATTCATTGGATTATAGTTGTAAAATATTGCCTAAATGCACAGATTTTCATACAAACACAATTATTTAAATGCCAATATAATTAGTTCTTGGGCTTCGCTGGTGGCTCAGATGGTAAAGAATCCGCTTGCAATGCAGGAGACCTAGGTTCGATCCCTGGGTTGGGAAGACCCCTGAAGGAGGGCATAGCAACCCACTCCAGTATTCTTGCCTGGAGAATTGCCATGGACCAAGGAGCCTGGCAAGCTACAGTCCATGGGGTCACAAACAGTTGGACATGACTGAGCAACTAAGCACACGTGCATAGTTAGTTCTTGCATCATGAGATTTTTAAATACCTGCTCCTTAAAATATATATATGTATAAATTGAAGAAAAAAGTCTTGTGCAAAGAAACTCCTAGAAACCCAAAAGGCATCGCATTCTCTTGGGATCACTTTTTATTCAGAACAGATTTTATCACTTTCTTTGCCAATTTAAATTTTATTTAGCTCCTCAATAAATGAAAAGAGATTATACAAAAGACATAAAACAGCAATGACGCATCCAAATGCATCTAGATCGCCTATTTTACTTCTGAATATTTTAAAAAGTTAAAGCATAAGATTACATCAAATATTTATTGAACCTCAAATTGTATCCATTTCATTTATTGTACTAAACTTATTAACAAGAGGAAATATTGAAATGCCACTTTATCTTAATGAATGTGGGAATAAATTCATTAATGTGGTATTAATCCAAATTTATGATCATTTTAATTTATGTGCATTTTAATATTCTATTAGCATTTTTATTAAAAAAGAAAAATTTGAATAAAGTATGATTCATGGATGCTCCCATTCATATACTTGCATTCCTGAGACTCAGAATGTATTGACATGCGTCACTCTTGACCATCACAGTTTTGCTATCAAAAATTAAGTCATTCAAAATACTGTTATTATTTATGTTGTGCCATATTTTCCATACATTTATCAATAGCCTCTGATTAGTAAATCATATCATATTCTTAGATTTTGATGGTCCTTTCCTTTGTATTTAGAAATAACTGAGGGAGAAGGGAACAGCATAGGTTTTGAAAAAACAATAAGCTAAGTAAGGCAGATCTCGCTAACTACATGAACTGAAGAAATTAACACATTTATCTGAGCTTCAGTTACTTTGCCTCTAATATGGAGATAAGACACCTATTTTGCAGAATTGGTTTTATAATCTGAGATGATCTATTTGAAAAACAGAAAAATTAAATATTAACTGTACAATAACTGAAGCTGTTTCTACTTCATAACATCCTCAGCTATATACAACTATCTGAAAACATTATAATAAAGCCTATCTGCAAACTGAGTGAAAAGTTCCCAAAATTCTATCCTGAAAAAATGGAGAAAAAAGCTGTTAGCAAACACTGTGTACTTCCTCTTTCTTCTGGAGAATTATTTTTAGAAAATCTCAGCAAAATCCAGAGCCCTCATGATCTTAAAAGGCAAAGTATTGTGTTTCTATATTCATTCCTTTCATCCAGTTATTAATATTCACACACACACACACACACACACTTGCATATGGCTCATTGAAGTAACTAACTTAACATTACAGATAAAGACCTGTGGGTGTGTAAAAATAGCAATTTACAGGGGGCAAATGTTCATAAGACTCCACATCTGGTCCTGAGAATCAGAATACATGCTAATAAGCTGCTGCGCTCTTGGTTGGTCTTCATGTGTCTGTTTAAACCTGCTCACTTCAATGTATCAAGACTGTTCTGTCAACCCACCCCAGGACCTTCTCTGTGAGATCATGATGCCAAAGACATCCCACATTTTCACACATCGTGCATCATCTGGAAGTGTGAGGACCATCTCTCCTAAGGGCTGCTTCTGCTAATTATACCAGGATAAGGGCCACATGCAAATTGGCTGCAGTGGTAAGATGTTGGCCTGGCTGTGGTACAAAGACCTCATCCATTCACTGGTTAATTATGCACCAAACATGATTATAAGCAACACAGACATGGTCTCTGCCCTCAAAGACCCACAGCTTTGTGGGGATAACACAAACAGAAAATATTTGTTATTGTTACTGTTACTATTACTGTCACACGTACTGACTACTTATTATCTGGTAAACATCTTGCATCTACATATGTAATCTATTCTCACAGCCAACCAGAAACCATTCCTGCATTTCAACAATGAAAGGACTGAAATTCAGAGATTTTTAGGGAACTTTCCCATAGAATTTACTATCAGCAAGTGGCAATCTTAACAGCATAAGGTTTAAAGTAAATTTCTTGGATTCAAATACATGCCCCAAGGCTCTGATACAGAAAGAAAGCTGGGGTGGTGGGGGGAGGTGGCGATGGAGTGCATATGTTAAATTTATTTAACTCACAAAATGGAGTGTGGGGAACAGCAAAGGCCACTACAAAAAAGTAATGATTTGGGTTTCCCTGGTGTCTCAATGATAAAGAATCCACCTGCCAGTGCAGGAGTCACGGGTTCACACGCTGCTGAGCAGCCAAGCCCATACGCCACAACTACTGAGCCTGTGTCCTGGAGCCGGGGAGCCACAACAGCTGAGCCCACGAGTCTCAACTACCGAGGCCCGCACACCCTAGCGTCTGGGCTCCACACAAGAAGCCCCCACAATGAGAAGCCTGAGGACCACAGCTATAGAAAAGTCTATGCAGCAATGAACACTCAGCACAGCCAAAAATAAATAAATAAAATTATTGTTTTAGCTCAGTTGGTCAAGCCCTGAGCCCTGATAGCTCAGTTGGTAAAGAATCCGCCTCCAATGCAGGAGACCCCAGTTCGGTTCCTGGGTCACAAAGATCCCCTGAAGAAGGGAAAGGCTACCCACTCCAGTATTCTGGCCTGGAGAATATTATTTTTAAAAAGTAACGTTTAAAATTTCAGATCGCAAAGCGGGAGGGGATACTCTCCAAGCACAGGTGAAGTATGGGTGAAGATCCACAGATAAGTCACAGCATACTAAGTGAGAAAAGCTAAAGATGATTTACAGAGTCTGTGTACTGACTTTAGGAAAAAGAGAGGCAAAAAGAAATAAGGATAGAAATCCAGGAAGGGGTCAGATTATGTAGAGTTTTGAGAGCAAACTAGAGTTCAGATCTGACTAAAGGCAACAACAGTCCATATTCACACCGTTTCAGTAAAAAGCCTGGCATCATAATAGTTTTGTTTCATTAGCAAAAGTCTTAAAAGCAAAGGGAAAGAGGAAGTCAGAGGAAAACTCAGACATCAATTCACAAAGCTACCTCAATTTGGGATTCCAAGTTCAGCCCAGCACCCATGGTCTGTGCCACCTACAACCAGAGGAACGCCTGTGGTCACTCCCTGCAGCCTTGGCGAGGAGCACCGAGTGTCGGGTATACAGAGAGCAATCGTGGTCATTCATTGGTCATTCATGTTGCGTCTTCGATTTCAGGGATCATAACAGGACTACAACATAATTGAGCTGAATTGTGAGCATCAATGTAATTACACCCTCACTATCTTTCATATATTTGCATAATATCCCCTAATTACAAGTTTAAAACTTTAAAAGCCATGGGAGGAAACATTTGCATTTCCACTTTCCCTTGCATTCCCACAGCCTAGTAAGGTGTCTGTCATGCTCTTGGGGCTCAGAAAGTAATTGTGGAGTAAGGTGAATGTAAAGGAAGGAAAGAACACTGTCTCATTTTATTTTCAAAATAGTAATTTAAACAAGAGGGAAGAAATTTAGCAATGTGAGGTCTAGTGAGCTGAAACCTTATCTACTCTAAATATAAAACCCTTGAGTTCCCTCAATTCTGCATTCAATTTTAGCAGAACTCCTGAGACATAGCAGAGGGAACATCAAGGGAAGGACCAGTGGATGGATGACAATGGATGAATAACAGACAACAGTGGAAAGTGCCTGATATTCACATTGCACTGTCTCAGAATAAGAGCCCCTCCCACCCTATTCTTCAGTGTCACCCATCTCTCTTTTTTAAATTAGATACGTAACTTTTTATTTAAAATAAAATACTGCATTCATTTTTAAAATTTAAGTGTGCAGTGAGATTAGTCAAAACTAATATAAGCCCTGGCTAATCCCCGTTTAATTGTACTACAGACAGTTTGTATTTTACTCTTCTAAATTTCTATATTGAGCCTATATTGTCCTTAAAATAAGAGAAGAAAGCAGCTAAACTAACATCTAGTGATTTCAGCCAACTTATTATGAAAGGCTAAACTACTTTGAATTTGTGGCACTTTCTGCTTATTGAGGCTAGAAGAAAAGAACCTTTTTTGCTTTTCTAAATGTTCAATTTATTCCTGAATTTAAAATTAGTAAATTTACCCTTAAAGATCAAATGACCGAAGATAGTTCTGTGGCTGTCAAAAACTAAAAGTACAAACTACTTTTCCACCTTCTTCTGCAGAATTCTTGAGGGCACCGAAGTACTTCTAGTATTGATACAGTAGAGCCGAGAGAAGATAAAGTCTCTGAGCACCTATCTTAATACCAAAGAATGACTTAATTACCATGCTTGCCAACCTCTTCCTGGAAAGTGAGTGATGTAGAATAGGACTCAGTGAACTATGGGGGAAATCAGTTCCTCATGTGAACATCCGTAGCTCTGACGTCGGAACTTACTTTGAAGTTCCACTCAATCCAAAAGGACATCCGAGGAGAGTTTCTCAAGTTTCCTGTCTTCCTCTAGAGTTACTGGGAGAGAATCAGCACCTTTGGAACCCAAAGGGGTTAACAAGGATCACTACAACATGAATCTCTCTGACTTACTGATTCCTGGTTTTCATCAATCTACTCTCCCTTGGAGAGAACAGGAAGCTTAGCACACTTAAATAAAGTCACATCTTACACTATGTTCTCAGTATCTAGTAGGTGCCTGGCAGGGAGACACAGGTGCTTCGGGCTAATGATCTATATCAGTTATGAATAGATAGATAATCTAATTCTTAAATGGTAACCAATTAATATCAAAGGTGGGACCAGAAATGTAACAGAGTATAAATTGTTGACCAAAATGATAAAGAATGCAGGACTTCACTCTAAATCAGGCATACATTTAGGCTGCTAGGGGAGTGAAAGGGAGGTAAGGAGAAAGAGCAAATTAATACAAGAAACAATGCATTCCTGATTCTAAACTTTCCACCAGAAGGACCAGAAGTTTGACTTGAAGTCTACTTATTTTAACCTGTAGTTCAATCTTTTTGCACACAATAGAACATCTCGCAAAAGATGCTGACCCAACATGAAATGGTCCGTTCAAGAACGAGTTTGCTTCCATCACTGTATTCAAGTAGAACTAGACAACCGTGAGTTCTTGATGCCTTGAAAGTGAAAGTGAAGCCGCTCAGTCGTGTCCAACTTTTAGCGACCCCGTGGACTGTAGCCTATCAGGCTCCTCCATCCATGGGATTTGCCAGACAAAAGTTCTAGAGTGGGTTGCCATTTCCTTCTCCAGAGATCTTCCCGACCCAGGATAGAGCTAAATTAATCATAATACGATGGTGAGAGATGGAGTAGGAGGAGTGAGATTGGACCACATCACTTGTAAGATGACTTTATATGCTGAAATGTTACACCACTTTAGTAAATCTAAATAATTATTTCATCCAGTCATGCAGCCTTATATTCCATTTACTTTATTGAAGTATAGTTGATTTTCAATGTGGGGTTAATTTCTGCTGTATATCAAAGTGACTCATATAGATAGACCGATATGCTTTTTTCATATTCCATTTCATTATGGTTTATCACAGGATATTGGATACAATTCCCTGTGCTATACAGCAGGACCTTATTGTTTACACATTCTATATATAACACTTTTCCTCGCTAAGCCCAAACTCCCAATCCTTCCCTCCCATGTTCCCCCCACCACACACACACCGGCAACCACAAATCTATTCTCTATTTCTGAGTCACATCATTCTTAACAATTTGCAGAAACAAATTATACAACTACAGCTCAGTAATAGACATAAAAACACCTCAGCATGTTAGTAAGATTGAGTTGGGAATATGCACTTGTGTGTGTGATCATACACTCTGAAGAAATAATTCAGTGAAATGATAACAGTCCTTCATTCTCATACAAACCAAATTACCCTGAAATTTGTCTTACAGGGTGAAAGGGTGAAGAAGACACAGTCACTGATTAAGAGACTAGAACAGAGCATCTTACACTGGAGGTGAACTTCTACTTTGACAAAAAATTCTGATGTTTTACAGGAGACAAATGCGTAGCATCCTGATATCTCAGATGTGCAGTCTTTGCACTCTGCGTTAGCTGCTGGTGTGAGTGCTGAACACCTTACCCTGGCCAAGGGGAGCAATGCCCAGAGAAATAGAAAATTGGAAGCAAGTCTGGGTGAACTGCTGCTTCTGGCTGCAGGAATCTGAAATTATTGGCAGAATTAGGAATGCAATACGTGTGCTACTGTTTAAGACAGTAAGTGCCACAAAGACAGGGCCTCCAGGTATGTTATTTAACAGTCTTCTCAACAACAAACATAGTAGCTGGTACATAGCAGATGCTCAGTAAAGCCTAATGGCTGTTGTGTCTGTACAGCATCTATCATAATGTCCTGCACCTTGTCAGTGATTTTACAAGGATGAGAGGCACAGATTCTGTAAATATATGGACTTTCTCAAGTTCACATAATTAACAAATAACAGAACCAGATGTAACTCAGTAAATCAGATTTCAGAGCCTATACATTTTGGCATCTTTCCAGAGAAACCCCCAGGACTGCATACCTAGTTAGCCTGGGGGTTTCCTAGTTCACTGTATGAGAAGGAGATGGGCTGGAGCAGGCTCCCTACTCTGTCCCTAAACAGCAATAGGCATTTCTTAAAGACATTTACAAGCCATGTGCATGAAGCCATAAGTACAGTTTGTCCTATACAAGCTTGAAATAGAATAGAGACAGAAATAGAAAGGCAGTATGCTCAACTAATAGGAATGCAAAAAGAGAATATTGACAAGAAGAGGCTGGCAGGCTGTTTACCAAGAGATTTTGCGAGCCAACACTCATGACCTTGGCAAATTTGCTACTTTCTTCAGTCTGGACCACAGCTTTATGGGTTTGGAAACATGACATGTAAGTTTATAGCAAATCCATCTCTCTTAGCCAGACTCCAAAAAAGAAAGTTCCCAAGTCCAGTTTTTTTTTAAAGGGAATGTTTTGATGATAACCAGCATTTCAACTATCTGAGCGATCATGAGAAGCAAAATTTCTCCTTATATAAAAACCCACACGCAAGTGAAGCCAAATTATCCTTCTTGATAGGATTCAGAGAAAGGAGATGGATCCATTCCATAATGATGTCATAGGATAAATAACATAAGTATGCCTATCTTACCAAAATGATCTTAAACATGCTCTGAGAATGTTTAACTTCTATATTCTCAGATTTCTTTTTTTTTAAGTACTGAGATCAAGACTCCAATATTTAAGCAACTATAGGGGCATAAAAGACAGTGAACTCCTTTCAGTTGGACATATCATTGGAAGGACTGAGGCTAAAGCTGAAGTTCCAATACTTTGGCCACCTGATGCAAGAAGCTGACACATTGGAAAAGACCCTGATGCTGGGAAAGAGTGAGGGTGGGAAGAGAATAGGGCAACAGAGGATGGGATGGTTGGATGGCATCACCGACTCAGTACACATGTCTGAACAAACAAACCAGGAGATGGTGAAGGAGAGGGAAGCCTGGCATCATGCTGCAGTCCGTGGAGTCACAAGGAGTTGGACAACTTAGCAACTGAACAATAATACTTTCTTATCGTATGTATGTTGATAACATACTGGCTAATATATTAAATCTTACAGGGTTGGAAGTCAATATGTTTTTCTAAGGCAATCAAAGATTTGTAAAGTAGCAATTGATACGATGGGAACCAGAATGAAAGCCTGATAAGAAACAGAAAAAACAGGAATACTCTGAGGGATTTGCTTAATCTCCCCAGAATTTAGTGTCCTTGTTTGTAAAGTGTTTTAATAACAGTTTTAACATCTTATCATTACAAAACCTATAGGGTTTTTATAATGCTTAAAATACTCCAATAGATAATCAGTAAAGCACATTCTCTTCTAGGAACTAAAACATTCAAACAAAACTGCATATAGGGCAGATTCTTGTGGAGACTGAATCTTGGAATTACAATGATAGATTCGACCAAAACTGGAACTTCTTTCCAAGAAAAATACACCTAACAATATATTGTGGGTCAGAATTCGACATGGAGCATTACTTTGTAGTAAATACAAGAATGTTACCTCTTGACTAAAATGCTCTTTGTACAAAGTAGCTTAAACTCTTACATTGGACATTCCTATATTGGGAATATAATCACGTATTTGGTACTTATTCACCTGTTTAGGAAGTACAGACGGTAGATGTATTTGGAAGCTTTTACTCTTTTTTCAGCTTTAGTGATGTATATTTCACAAATGAAACTGTAAGGTGTTTAAAGTGTACTTCATTATTATTTCTTGTTATTCAAAAACTGTAAGCCTAGAAGTAAAAGGGGGTGGTCAATGTGCATTGTGTCATTGAATAAATGCTTGTGTGTGCCAGAGTGTGGGTGGATAATAATTGTGGATCTATTACTAAAAAGAGATTTAGGTGAATGGATCAAGGAGTGGATAGATGGATGAATAATTGGATGGATGAGGAAACTGGTCATTAACAGAATTAAGTGAAGGAAAATGGATGGAGAGATGGTTTTATTGGGGAATGCATGCATAAAAATAATAGAGGGATGGCTGAGTAAGAGTCTCAGTCCCATTTTTCCATTTAGGTTCAAAAGCACATTAAATTCTATGAATCGACACATGAATGAACAAATGGACATATTGGTGAGTAAGTGGGTGGAAGGACCACAGGGCTTCTCACTAAAAAGACTGATTTGGGGAAACATAACAAGTTATTCTCTCTCAGAGTCCTATTCCTTGTCTTATACTAAAGCAGACACAGTACTTGGGAGCTCAACTATAAATTATAAGAGATTCTTATACAAAGATCCTTGGAGCATGTTTAGTTTTCAACTCAACCATCACTCTCCACAAATCTCTTGAAAATTTTTCTATCTCTCTTTCTATATATATATAGATAGATAGATCAATAGGACAGATATCGATAAGAGAGAGGGAAATTTTGTTCAAAATAAATAGGCAATGTGATAATATACAATGTAAGCAAGGTGAATAGGACTAAAAGGAGACAACTAAGATTATTAGCCAAACAAAAGAAGTAGATTTTAAATAGATATGGATATTTAAAACATATATTCAGGATATTATTAATATTCAAAGATCAATTTAGATTGAAACCTTCAGTTCAATTCAGTTCAGTTGCTCAGTCATGTCCGACTCTTTGAGATCCCATGGACTGCAGCATGTCAGGCTTCCCTGCCCATCACCAA
Source organism: Cephalophus harveyi (assembly GCA_006410635.1). NCBI lineage: Eukaryota > Metazoa > Chordata > Mammalia > Artiodactyla > Bovidae > Cephalophus > Cephalophus harveyi. The sequence continues at coordinate 325,240 of SJYT01030898.1, forward strand.
CTCCCAGAGCTTACTCAAACTCATGTGCATTGAGTCAGTGATGCCATCCAAGCATCTCATTCTCTGTTGTCCCCTTCTCTTCCCACTTTCAAACTTTCCCAGCATCAGGGTCTTTTCAAATGAGTCAGTTCTTCACATCAGGTGGCCTAAGTATTGGAATTTCAGCTTCAGCATCAGTCCTTCCAATGAATATTCAGGACTGATTTCCTTTAGGATGGACTGGTTGGACCTCCTTGCAGTCCATGGGATTCTCAAGAGTCTTCTCCAATAACACAGTTCAAAAGCATCAATTCTTCAGTGCTCAGCTTTCTTTATAGTCCAACTCTCACATCCATACATGGCCACTGGAAAAATCATAGCTTTGACTACACAGACCTTTGCTGGCAAAGTAATGTCTCTACTTTTTAATATGCTGTCTAGGTTGGTCATAACTTTCCTTCCAAGGAGTAAGCGTCTTTTAATTTCATGGCTGCGGTCACCATCTGCAGTGATTTTGGAGCCCCCCAAAATAAAGTCTGACACCGTTTCCACTGTATCCCCATCTATTTCCCATGAAGTGATGAGACCAGTATAACCTTCAGTTATACTGTGGAAAAAGGAGAAAACATTTAAGAAGGTTGTGTCTGTGTCCTTTAAGTTTGAAAAGACCTTGATTAACCAGAGTCCCAATAGGAGTTGAAAATATGAGACAAATTTCTGATGTAGTAATCACAATTACTTGCTAAACAGGATGCAATTTGTTATCCAAAAACTGACAAGATCACAGTGGGAAAGAACACAGTGGATAACCAAATGACAGTCATCTATTCTCTCTGAAATTTTCTCTTTATGAAGGGACTGTGAGGTAATCAAAATGCCATGAACTTGGAAGAACATTGAAGTTAAAGTTAAAAATGAAATAACATAAACCTGGGATTTAGTTTGGGCTATAGAATAGGATTTGACACTGGCAAATCACTTTTTTATGTGATCAAAAAGCCTGATAAGTGTGGTCCAGTGGTTAAGACTTCATGCTTCCAATGCAGGGCCCCTGGTTCAATCCCTGGTTGGGGAACTAAGATCCCACAGGCCATGTGGCATGGCCAAAGAAATCCACAAACCCAAATTTTAAAGCCTGACAATAACTTAGCTTGTTACCCACTCCTACCTCTTGAGCACTGTAAACTGTCTCATTCACAACCTCAATAAGAAAGAAGAGGGTCAGGACCAAAGCACATATTTAACAGAAATAATCATATTTGCAAGCTTGACAGCTCAATGGGTGGATGAATTATTGATTATTCATCAATGGATTATTGATGTGTGGGTGGATGAATGGACAAATGTGCTGATAAAAAATTAAGAGGAACAGGAAGGGCAGGTAAACGGTTTTGTTGGAGAATGCATAGGTACACAAAGAAATAGATGAGAGGATGGCTAACTAAATAGATTCACAAACACCCTTCCTTTTTGAAAAATGACAATCAGAAAACCTGATTTGAATTAAAACTGGTAGATATGATTTCAGACAAATCACCTTAAATTTCCCTATTTTAGTTTCTTTTTATTAAAATGATACCAACAAGGCCATTAGCACCATTATAAAAACATTTACCTGACTGTTATAAGGATAGTATGTATGTAAAAGTCATTCTTAATTATTTTAACTCTACTCCCCCAAATATCATTCCTACAGTATTCCTATAGTGATGGGATGAGGGCTTCCCTGGTGGCTCAGTTGGGAAAGAATCTGCCTGCAGTGCAGAAGACTGTCTGCAATGCAAAAGATCCGTGTTCCATCCCTGGGTTGGGGAGATCCCCAGGAGAAGGAAATGGCAAACTACTCCAGTATTCTTGCTTGGGAAATCTCAACAGAGGAGCCTGGAGGGCTATATAGTCCATGGGGTTGCAAAAGTCGGACAGGACTTAGCGACTAACAACCATAATGATGTGGAAATGGAACCTAATATACCATCACTTATGGAATTAGAAGCTAATATAGCCTTCAGTGCTATAAATATGTGTGTGTTTAAGAGTGAATGTGTGTGTGTGAGGGTATGTATGTGTCTGTCCACTCCATCTCCATTCTGTCAACAAAGTTTAGAAGTTAGCTGAAAAAAATCCCCAACAGCAACAACCTGAAAACTAAAAATGCCCTTACTTTTCACACTATAAATAGATCTGTTGGTAATCCATAAATCCCCTGCAATAATAATGGTAGTATTAGTATTTTCTATGAAAATGAAGTTTTTTTCATTCTTAAACAAAAACACAAATAATTCTTTCAGGTCCTCTGTTGGAAGGTCAATAGTTTCTTCTTCAAGATTAATATGTTGAAGTTCTAAGCCCCAGTACTTCAGAATGTGATGATATCATATATATACTTATAGATATAGGTTGCCATTTCCTTCTCCAGGGGATCTTCACGTTTCCACTGTATCCCCATCTATTTCCCATGAAGTGATGAGACCAGTATAACCTTCAGTTATACTGTGGAAAAAGGAGAAAACATTTAAGAAGGTTGTGTCTGTGTCCTTTAAGTTTGAAAAGACCTTGATTAACCAGAGTCCCAATAGGAGTTGAAAATATGAGACAAATTTCTGATGTAGTAATCACAATTACTTGCTAAACAGGATGCAATTTGTTATCCAAAAACTGACAAGATCACAGTGGGAAAGAACACAGTGGATAACCAAATGACAGTCATCTATTCTCTCTGAAATTTTCTCTTTATGAAGGGACTGTGAGGTAATCAAAATGCCATGAACTTGGAAGAACATTGAAGTTAAAGTTAAAAATGAAATAACATAAACCTGGGATTTAGTTTGGGCTATAGAATAGGATTTGACACTGGCAAATCACTTTTTTATGTGATCAAAAAGCCTGATAAGTGTGGTCCAGTGGTTAAGACTTCATGCTTCCAATGCAGGGCCCCTGGTTCAATCCCTGGTTGGGGAACTAAGATCCCACAGGCCATGTGGCATGGCCAAAGAAATCCACAAACCCAAATTTTAAAGCCTGACAATAACTTAGCTTGTTACCCACTCCTACCTCTTGAGCACTGTAAACTGTCTCATTCACAACCTCAATAAGAAAGAAGAGGGTCAGGACCAAAGCACATATTTAACAGAAATAATCATATTTGCAAGCTTGACAGCTCAATGGGTGGATGAATTATTGATTATTCATCAATGGATTATTGATGTGTGGGTGGATGAATGGACAAATGTGCTGATAAAAAATTAAGAGGAACAGGAAGGGCAGGTAAACGGTTTTGTTGGAGAATGCATAGGTACACAAAGAAATAGATGAGAGGATGGCTAACTAAATAGATTCACAAACACCCTTCCTTTTTGAAAAATGACAATCAGAAAACCTGATTTGAATTAAAACTGGTAGATATGATTTCAGACAAATCACCTTAAATTTCCCTATTTTAGTTTCTTTTTATTAAAATGATACCAACAAGGCCATTAGCACCATTATAAAAACATTTACCTGACTGTTATAAGGATAGTATGTATGTAAAAGTCATTCTTAATTATTTTAACTCTACTCCCCCAAATATCATTCCTACAGTATTCCTATAGTGATGGGATGAGGGCTTCCCTGGTGGCTCAGTTGGGAAAGAATCTGCCTGCAGTGCAGAAGACTGTCTGCAATGCAAAAGATCCGTGTTCCATCCCTGGGTTGGGGAGATCCCCAGGAGAAGGAAATGGCAAACTACTCCAGTATTCTTGCTTGGGAAATCTCAACAGAGGAGCCTGGAGGGCTATATAGTCCATGGGGTTGCAAAAGTCGGACAGGACTTAGCGACTAACAACCATAATGATGTGGAAATGGAACCTAATATACCATCACTTATGGAATTAGAAGCTAATATAGCCTTCAGTGCTATAAATATGTGTGTGTTTAAGAGTGAATGTGTGTGTGTGAGGGTATGTATGTGTCTGTCCACTCCATCTCCATTCTGTCAACAAAGTTTAGAAGTTAGCTGAAAAAAATCCCCAACAGCAACAACCTGAAAACTAAAAATGCCCTTACTTTTCACACTATAAATAGATCTGTTGGTAATCCATAAATCCCCTGCAATAATAATGGTAGTATTAGTATTTTCTATGAAAATGAAGTTTTTTTCATTCTTAAACAAAAACACAAATAATTCTTTCAGGTCCTCTGTTGGAAGGTCAATAGTTTCTTCTTCAAGATTAATATGTTGAAGTTCTAAGCCCCAGTACTTCAGAATGTGATGATATCATATATATACTTATAGATATAGGTTGCCATTTCCTTCTCCAGGGGATCTTCCCAACCAGGGATCAAAGCTGGGTCTCCTGCATTGCAGGCAGCATGTAGATTCATATACATTCATATATGTGTATATACAGTACATGCATATCATATATATAAAATAACTGAATCACTTTGCTGTACACTTGAAAATAACATATGTTAAATCACCATGCTTCAATAAAAATTTAAAAAGAAAAGCACGTGACCATATATGGTGATTAAAGCCATTAAAGAGTATGTTTAAGTTAAAATGAGATCATTAAGATGGGTCTTAATTTGATCTGATTTGTGTCCTTATAAGAAGAGGAAGCGCAGACATACAGAGAGATACCAGGGACACAGGCTCACAGAGGAAAGACCATATGGAGGAGGAATGGGAAAGGGTAGCCGGAAGGCAGTTGTCTACAAGCCAAAGAGAGAGATCTAGGGAGACACCCAGGCTGCTGACAGCTGGACTTTTGGCCTCCAGAACTGTAAGAAAATAAACTTCTGCTGCTTTAAGCTACTCTGTCTTCTTCATGTTATTATGCCAGCTTCAGCAAACTAACATATCCTTCCAGAGAACACCAGCTACTTATCAATGAATACCTTACTCATACAGAATGGTGGCTGCAATTTACAGTGATGCTACTGATATGTTACAATTCTAAGTGCTATAGACTGACAAATAGCCCCCCAAAGATATCCATGTCCTCACTACTAGAACCTATAAATATGTTGCCTTACCTGTCCAAAGGGCTTTTATGTATGTGACTAATTTAAGGACCCTGAAATGGGTAGTTTATTCTGGGTTATCCAGGTGTGCCCAATCTAAATATATGAATCCTTTAAGAAATTTCTTCTGTCTGTAGTCAGAGGGAGATATGATTGCAGAATAATGGTCAGAGAGAGTCAAGTCTGCTCACTTTGAAGATGTAAGAAAGGGCTAAAAACCAAGAAATGAGTAGCCACTAGACTGAAAGGTTTAAAAAGAAATAACAGATTCTCCCTGGAGGCTCCAGAAAAGAACACATGCAGATGCTTTATCTTAGTCTGTAGAGGCTAAGATGTTGATTTCTGACCTACATAATTATAAGATAATACATCCATGTCATGTTAAGCCACTATGTTTGTGGTAATTTGTCACAGCAACCACAGAAAACTAATGTAATACTTCCAATCAGTACAATTATAGAATTGTTGAAATGCTGCTAAGTTTATATATCAGTTATCTAGTGTCTGTGGGTAAACCTTGTACCCTTTCTAATTGTACCTTCCTTCATTTATAAAATAAAGTATAAAATGACTTCTCAGATGTTGAATAGTTCAAAGAGCCTGTGCTTATTTGGACACGTCCTTCCATTCTGCATAGCTGCTTTACTTCCTCAGTATTCTGTCACGGATGCTCCCTAAGAAAATACATGGTCACCCCAGATACCCAGGCACGGGTAGCTGCCACATTCTTTGCTTATTCAGTCATTTTTCTAAGACCAAGAGCTTCCTGATACTAGATATGTTTATTTTCTTCTTTTTTTAAATTGGAGTATAATTGCTTTACAATGTTGCAATAGTTTCTACTGTACAACAAGGTGAATCGGCTATATGTGTGATTATATGCCCTCCCTCTTGAACCTCCCTCCAACCTCCCCACCAATGCTACCCTCTAAGTCACCAGAGAGCACTAAGCTGAGTTCCCTGTGCTATACAACAGCTTCTCACTGGTAATCTACATTACACACGGCAGTGTATATACGTCAATGCTCCTCGCTCATTTCCTCCCCTCTGTTCTTCCCCTGCTGTGTCCACAAGCCTGCTTTCTACTTCTGCATCTCCATTCCTGCCCGGCAAAATAGGTTCATCTGTACCATTTTTCTAGAATCCATATATATGCATTAATATATATTTGATTTTCTTTCTCTGACTGCACTCTGTCTGATGGACTCTAGGTCTATCTTAGTTTCTGTAAGTACCACAACAACCCTATGAGTGACATATTCAACTCCTCAGTTTATCGACTAAGAATCTAAGGATTAGAATTTTAAACAATTGCTCAATATCGCATGTAGAAAGGGATGAAGAATGGATAGATATTCAAGTCTATCTGCTTCTCAAGTTCATGTTCATTTTATTATTCTAGCACTGTGTGCCAGAATCAAACATGGGTGAAGAAAAATAGAAGTACCTGTAACCAAAGGTACTGTTTACAAAAGTATAACCTGTTTGGTGAATTTTTTTTAAAATGTGCATTTCATCTATAACTGTTTGTTTAATAGGAACCTCGTGAGAATTGAAGCCAAAGTGAGAGTTGTAATCTCTGTGGCACACAGGAGGAAACGGAGTCCTAGATCTAATGACCTCTGGCAACCTGTGACATCCAATTAACCTCAGGGTCCTAGGTTGCCCAACTCCCCCGTGGGGAGGAGCCTAATGAGAGAAACCTCCCTGGGGTAAGGGAGCGGGAGGGGCCGGAAAGGAGAAAGCTTGCCCTTGCCAGCAGAAAAAGCTTTGGGGAAATGTTGCAAGCCTAGCAGGTGGAGGTGGCGAGTTAAGAGACAACTATGTCAAGCTAGAAAATCATTAGATACACTTTGCAAATCACAATCTACTAATAAGAAAGTGCTAGCCGTTCAGTCGTGTCCAACTGTTTGCAATTCCATGGACTGTCACCAACCAGCCTTCTCTGTCCACAGAATTCTCCAGGCAAGAATGCTGGAGTGGGCTGCCATCTCCTTCTCCCTGGGATCGTCCCAACCCAGAGACTGAACCTGTGGCTCTGGCTGCATCTTCTGCATTGCCGGTAGATTCTTCACCGCTGAGTCACCAGAAACCTTTCCCCATGGTAACATCTTAAGTGTTCTTATATGGAATTAAATATCAGGCCAAATTTGTCTGCTTATGATCCACAGGATATTGGAACATTTAATAACGAAGTTTCTTTTCCACCCCTGACTTCTCCCACTCTACTGAAAGTTGCTGAGAATAATAATCTTCCTAGGCATCATCAGTGTGTGCTCATGTGAAGGTTAAAAGACATCATACTCAAAAATTGCACTCATAAATATACAGGATCTTGGTGATTGATGGAGCAATACAATCAAGATAAATGAATATTAGTCTCCATGAGGGGAAAAAAAAAAGTTATAAACACTTGAAAAAATCTTCTTATCCAGGCATGTAGTCATCTTTAGTTGCTGCAAGTCAAACTAAAATTCAACCCTCTATTTTTAACATCTCTGCCTGTTTTGGCAAAGAAATAATTTAAAATAAAGAGCTGTTAGTCGTCTTGAGGAGGATTATTCGTACGACACTCTTAATATACAATTCCTATAAACTCGCTAATTGTTCCCTACTTTAAAATTCATCCTTCTGAAAATGAGATGCATTCAGTAATGTAAATATCAGCCAGGCACAGGATACTGCTCAGCGTTAGCATCCACATTATTATTCACTCATAATTAATACACTTCTAAAATAAAGTGTTGACAGCACTCTTATTCAAATATATAGCATATGTTTATAGTCTTACACACTGAGGTACACACATAATTACAATATACATGTGAGAGAAATCGCAGAGGCAGTCCAAAGAGCCGCGTGTTTTACACTAATTGAAAATTGCCACTGTCCAATTAAAGCCTGAGAGACCATGAGGTGGCACACTGTCAAACGCCTATCAGATACAGCCAGACATTAAATAACAAGACAGAATGTAAGAAAAAGAATAAAGGAACTTTTTGTTGTTTAAATAGAACATCCAGAAGTGAACAGAACTCAGAATATTCAGTACTCTCCATTATCCTAGTCCAGACTCGATCTCAACAGAAAAATGTGAATAACTCAACAGCAATAGTGAATAACTCAAAATTAAAACATTCAGCTTCTACCAGACCAAGCCACCACTTGGAGGAGGATACTTATGCCTATTGGCTTTAAGTGAAAGTGAAGTCGCTCAGTTGTGTCCAACTCTTTGCGACCCCATGGATTGTAGCCTACCAAGCTCCTCTGTCCATGGGATTTTCCAGGCAATAGTACTGGAGTGGATTGTCATTTCCTTCGCCAGAGGATCTTACTGACCCAGGGATCGAACCCTGGTCTCCCGCATTGTAGACAGACGCTTTACTGTTTGAGCCACCAGGGAAGTCCTAACTCAACATTAAAAGAACTAAGATCTTGGCATTGGGTCCCATGGTGGCAAATACGAAGAAAAAATGCAAACAGCGACAGATTTTATTTTCTTGGGCTCCAAAACCACTGTGGATGGTGACTGCAACGATGAAATTAAAAGATGCTTACTCCTTGGAAGAAAAGCTATGACAAACCTAGACAGCACGTTAGAAGGCAGAGACATCACCTGGCTGACAAAGGTCTGTATAGTCAAAGCTATGGTTTTTCCATTCATGAACTATGGATTTAAGAGCTGGACCATAAAGAGGGCTGAGTGCTGAAGAACTGATGTTTTTGAACTCTGGTATTGGAGAAGACTCTTGAGAGTCCCTTGGACAGCCAGGAAATCAAACCAGTTAATCCTAAAGGAAATCAACCCTGAGTATTCATTGGAAGGACTGATGCTGAAGCTGAAGTTCCGATACTTTGGCCACCTGATACGAAGAGCCAACTCACTGGAAAAGTACCTGATGCTGGGAAAGATTGAGGGCAGGTGGAGAAGGGTGCAACAGAGAATGAGATGGCATCACTGACTCAATGGACATGAGTCTGAGCAAACCTCAGGAGATTGTAAAGGACAGAGAAGCCTGGTGTACTGCAGTCCATGAGGTTGCAAAGTCAGACACAACTTAGTGACTGAACAACAGCTTATGTCTACTTGTTTTTCAGTTTTAGTCAGAGAAAGGAAAAAACTTCCTATTACATTACTTTGGTGCTATTTTTATTTTTTTCCATTTGAGCTCATTAGGAAATAATTAATGCATGATATGTAATTATAGAGGAATCATCGCACATGTATTTCAAAGCCTCATACAATATGAATTTTAAGAGGATTTAAAGCAGGGTCATTTTCTGCAAAGTGCAATATACTATTCCTTAGAGGAAGTGTGTATCATCAAATGTTAACATCAAGATTCACAGTAAATAACTGTTTCTTCCATAAATAATTTGACTTCTGAAGGGTTCTTCTGAGTCGGAAGTGGGAGCAAAAAAGCAAAACAAAATCTCTAACATGATTTCAAAGATGACTCTCACCATGGTCAGATCAGGAGATGGAAGCATAAGTTAAATGAGCGAGAGGAAGAGATGGAAGAGGAAGAAACCTGGAAATATGTAGAACCTACTATGGACTATGCACTGTAATAACTGACTAACATGCAGTATGTTATCCTCACACCCAAGAGTTTCTATTACTCTCATCTTATAGGTTGAAAATCTAAGACACAAAGTAGTTAAATAAACTCCTCCAGCACACACAAGCTAATAAGCAGCAGCACCATGGAGTTCGGTCTTGGATTTCAAAGGAATGTGTGCTTGTGTTTGTGTAAACATATTAGCTTACAATTATCTTTCCCTCCATTCCAAATAAATAATCATTCTATTTTTTTTTCTTCTGAATTCTGCTGCTGCCTCTTTGGAAAATAAAATATATGGGAAGAAGGAAAACTAATAACCTCTTATTGAACGCTGATCCTTTGGCAGATTATTTAAACCACAAGACAACAAATAGGAGAGGAGATATTTGAACCCAAGCATGTCTGCTAGCAGGCCATTAATTTCGAATACCTCACATCCCTTTCCAAAGTCTTCTATTTATAGACAGTTTTGCTTCCTCTCTTTGTAACACCTTCCAAATTAACACCTTGATCTATGTCCTTGTTAGCTATTGCTTCTAAAGGGTCAACTCTTGAATTCACCAAACAGATGAAAACCATTAGGTGGTAGAAGGACTTTTTTATGTCCTTAGGTTTCTGTGACACCTGACAGATGGAGCATATGCCCACAAATGACCCAGCATTTAAACAATTGTTGGCTATGCAACAGGAATCACCAGGACACAGTTTGCTTATTCACTAGGAAGAACTATTAAAGGATTCATAATTTGGATTCAATGGGTCCCATTATTTCTTTTGTGAGCCTACAGAAGTCTCATTAATAGTAACAGCAATTATATGTAGACACACACTGGAGACTGGAATCTAGGTTGTGCTGCGTTAATGGTGAGGTTTGGGAGGAAAAAAAATGGCTTCAAAAGATCTCATTTAAGATGTTATGCACTTTTTATTTCATGTGGCTAACGACTGCCATTGAACTCTGCCACTAATACCTTTTAGGACAATTTCAAGGATAAAGAGTAGAAAATGACAGGCATTGCACGAGCCAGCCCCTGTGGTCTGAGAGCTTAGCCTTGCCATGTAATTCAACACCATGGTATAGTAGAAAGGATGTGGATTTTGAAGTCACTGAGTCCTCAATCACAACATTGGCTTTGTGGTTTAAACATCAGTGTGACTTTAAACAAATCATTTTGCTTTTCTTACCTTCAGTTTCATGGGGGTCGTTTGTTGTTGTTATGTGCTTTGTCCTTGCCATGTGGCATTTGGGATCTTAGTTCCCCAACCAGGAATCGAACCCACACCCCATGCATTGGAAACCTGGAGTCCTAACCACTGGATGGCCAGGGAAGTCCCTTAGCTTCAGTTTCTACATCACCATAGATATAAGAATGGAGTCAGTGTGAGATTTACATTAAGTAGAAATATGTCTGTTAACTGGCAATAGGTGTGCAAAGTGTAGGTTTAGGTCTTGATTCACCAAATATGATTTTGTTTCTACTTGTATATATCTGTCATTAAACACACACATACACAAATGTCAAATCATAGATACTGTATATATATAAGCATATGGCACAAGTCTGTGCCAGGGACAGAATCTGCAATGATGCCTCCAGAGATGGAGCACGAGGGACCATGTGGCTGAACATTGCCCACAGCATAATGCTGATCCCCAAATGTACCAGCTTTAAATGTTTCTACGGAAGGCATTGTTTGACAAGAGGGTTAGGCTATGTAAAAATATTTGAGGGACTTGCCTGGTGGTACAGTGGATAAGAATGTGCCTACCAATGAAGGGAACATAGTTTCAATCCCTGGTCTGGGAAGATTCCACATGCTGCGAGGCGACTAAGGCCCCATGCCACAGCTATCGAGCCTTTATCCCTAAGCCTGTGCTCTGCAACAAGAGAAGCCACCTCAGTGAGAAGCCCACACACAACAACAAAGACAAGGCACAGCCAAAAATAAATTAAAGCTTTAAAAAAATTAAAAATATTTGAAAATCACATGGATTGCCCTAGAGATTGTAATACCGAGTAAAGGAAGTCAGAAAGAGAAAGACAAATATCATATGATATTGCTTATATGTGCAATGTAAAAAAATGGTACAAATTAACTTATTAACAAAACAGAAACAGGGTCACAGATGTAGAAATGAAACAGTTACCAGGAAGGAGAGTGGAGTGGGGGGAGGGATAAATTGGGAGACTGGGATTGACAAATACACACTACTATATATAAAATGTGTGTGTGTGTTTGTGTGAGCTCAGCTGCTCAGTCGTGTCCGACTTTCTGCCACCCCATGGACTGTAGCCCTCCAGGTTCCTCTGTCCATGGAATTCTCCAGGCAAGTATACTGGAGTGGGTTGCCATTTCCTTCTCCAATATATAAAATATATAACTAATAAGGACCTACTGTATAGCAAAGAGAACTCTTCTTAATACTCCATAATGACCTATATGGGAAAACAATTTCAAAAAGAGTGAATATGTATATGTATAACTGATACGCTTTGCTCTATACCTGAAACTAACACAGAATTGTAAATCAACTATACTCTAATAAAATTTAAAAAAATAAAAATATTTGAAAATCACTGTTCTGAATATTATAAGACCTATGACTAGGCTACACAGGAATACTTGAGAGCTCCAACTGCAATCTCATTTGTACGATGAGTCCTTCTCTTCAGTCGAGTTAGTAGAGTTAGTTCCACTGAATTGCACTTTACATGCAATAGTTGCACTTTTGTGACCTACATTAAGGAATGATAGAAATTAAGAGCCCTGTGAAATGCCTGACTGTGATATTACAGCGCCAGAGTCGAAGACGCTGCTCATTACCCTGCCTAGAGCACTGCAGGGAGAGAACGTGTAGGTGAAAGTAACTGCTCCCGACACTAAGACACTAACAACATTTCTTGAGATGTGTTAGTTTATTTTATCCCCTAGATATCCTTCTTTGCACTAGTAATTAGCTTTTATAATCACAATGGACACTAGGTACACTGAGAGCCAACATGTTGGCCCCACCAATAACAAATGTATAGAAATTCCATTACACAATTGAGTGTATTAACTAAATTAACTGTGCCCTTTTGCTCCTGCTTGCTTTCCATTTTCATCACTTTGTTCTCAACTATTACCAGTTTACGTAGTCCTGCCATTGTTTTTGCGTTATGTTGTGGTTTTATTCTTAAAAATATGTATTTTCGGGACTTCCTTGGTGGGAAGAAAATGCCTTGCAAAGCAGGGGATGTAGGCTCAATCCCTGGTCGGGGAACTAATTAAGATCCCACGTGTCATAGGGCAGCTAAGCCCATGCACATCAATGAAAGACACCTCAGGATGCAAAGAAGATCCTGTGTGCTGATCAGCCAAATAAATAAATATTTAAAAAAAAAACACTCCCAGCATTAAAAAAAATACATAGATTCCTTTGTGGTAAGGTTTAATGGGCTAAGATAAATATAGTAAACTTAACATTTGAGATATTCAAATTCAGGCCCACCATATGCATATGCTAATTGCACATTACAAATGTTCTATTTATAATTCTACCTCTTTCATCATGAAATCTGGTTCACTCTAAAACTGATAGAAAAGCTTGAGCTTACTATGACTCTTCAGTGTTCTGGGTAACTGCATCTATTGTCCGCCTGCACCTCTCCTCCATTATTTCCTGTTATCTCTTGTCCAATTCTAATGGAGACCAAGACTGCACATTCAGCCAACAAACAGCCTCATTCCCTGGTTCCAACAGTGACCCCTATCTTAAGGAATCTAGTCAGTAAGAAAGGTTTAGCATCCTTTTAAATAAGCAAATGGAAATAGAACTACATTTTAGAGACCCGATGAAAGTCAGGGATATAAAGGCTTTTTGAAGGTGTTCAAGATACAGGTGCTGTTGAACAACCCAAACTATTCTTCCCTGTCTATATTCTAATATCCCAACATATTTGGAGCTATGATGGCCTCTGGTAAATTTTAAAAAGCACATAGAAGCAAAACAATTTGTTGAACCATAAGACACTAGATAGCTGTTTTATAGAGGCTACAGGTTTTCTGTTTGTTTAGAGTTTTACCTGTTGTCAGGTACTGTACTATCTACTTTCTATGTACAAACTCATACAAGCATTTGGAGCCTTGATTTTCTAATGTGTGCAGTGGGGCTAAAGATACTCACCGAGTTGCCTTGATACCAACCCAGTTACTCTGACTCCAAAACTTCTGCTCTTAACTATGTGACCATAACTGAACTTATTACCAAGACCTTCTTCTTTAATGAGAAGGGAATCAGTTAATCAATCAATAGGTTGACACATACAAAATCTACATCAATGACATGACTTAGCCAAAGGGCAAAAGGCAAATCATAGGTCAGTTTAATATCCGCAAAGTCATTTTCTCTATGGCTCTGCTCCATAAAAAACACATGCCAGGGATAGTATTTAAACAGAAGGGCGATCATTACTCATTCTGTAATCACATTAGCAATGACAAATGATTGCTTAAAAACAACTGCTTACTTAAATTTGTGTTATTCAGAACTAAGAGCAAAAAGAACTGTTTAAAGTAGTGGGTGGGGGGGGGAGTATGGATAGTGAAAGTAAGAATCATATTAATGTGAAGTAATTACCCAGGAGATTCCTGTATAAACTAGCTGCTGCTGCTAAGTTGCTTCAGTCGTGTCCGACTCTGTGCAACCCCATAGACGGCAGCCCACCAGGCTTTGCTATCCCTGGGATTCTCCAGGCAAGAACACTGGAGTGGGTTGCCATTTCCTTCTCCAATGCATGAAAGTAAAAAGTGAAAGTGAATCGCTCAGTAAGTGTCCGACTCTTCATGACCCCATGGACTGCAGCCTACCAGGCTCCACCGTCCATGGGATTTTCCAGGCAAGAGTACTGGAGTGGGGTCCCATTGCCTTCTCTGATAAACTAGTTAACATTAGAGAAATACACACACACACATATGTACACAGTTACACATATATTTTTACCAAGAAATATAATTTTTTATATTTAAATGCATATAATCCTCAAATGCAAGTTAACGAACTGTTGCTGGGACACACCTCAATTTGAGAAAAGGATGAAAATTCTTCATAATTAGAACATTAAGTCACTAACCTTTGCTTACACTACAATTAGGTTGCTTGTTAGTCAACATAGCTTTGAAAAGGGTTGGAGACTAGCTTATTTCTTTCATGCCAAAAGGAATGTAAGTTTACAACCTTGCACTGGCCTTTGGAGTTCTGGATTCATCACTCACAAACCTTAGGAGACACTTGCTTTCAGCTTAGAATGTGCATTAAGAACCTCATGGACCTTCTATTCCATAAAAATAAACCATAAACTCTTTCCTGATCCTGGTAAAAATCATGTCCAGACTTAAAATAAGAACTCAAGTTAGAATTTGTACTATATTGTTCCTTTCTCCACAGACCATTAAGGATATTGTAGCTACAATTCTGTCTCGTTAAGAGAAGTGGTCTGTAGGTGTTTGACGGCAACCAAACCAAACCAAAGGCCTGAAATGTCACCCTCAACAAAATTTCTGATGTTACTCTACATTTCTCGGCTTGAGTCATGCAAGGAATAAAGCTCAAGCTTTCAAAAAAGCCTGACTCACAACCTGCTGGCTCCAACCAGCTCCATCCATATCTAGCCACCCTCTGGAATTAAAAAGTTACCAGGACATCACATCAAAGATGGTACTTACTGTGGCATTTTTCTCTGTATTTGATTCTACCAATTTAAAATTGTGAGATATAAATATATGCTAATAATGTTTCCATGAAAATGAAAATGTTGGTCATGAGGATTTCTTTTAACATTCATTAGGAGTCACCTGGCTTCGGGGCATGCTGAGTGAAATGTAAACTATGTTAGTTTCTTATCACGCCGCTGGGCTACTTTTTCTGGATGCTAGAAACACCCACACTCCACTGGCAGTAACTGTGAACCACAACGTCATCTAAATTCATCAGAAAGTTCACGAGGGATTTGCTTACTATAACAGTGGCGAGTGTGAAACAAAAAGAGCATAAACATGTAGCCTACAGTTATAAAATATGCTTTTGCAAAATCAATGGTATTAAATAGGTGGTTCTGGGGTTTGTGCTGAAAACACATATGCACATACATACACATACACACATCTATTCAGTAATTGGATTAACACACATCTAATCGACAACCGGATAAGAAGTAAGATGTTATAAAATATGATGAGAAAGCACAATGCATCTCCATGACACACCATGCTATTAGAAATAATTATTACAGATAATGCTAAAAACAAAAGCTGAGAATGCAGGGTACATGGGTTTGATCTCTGGTCCAGGAAGATGCCACAAGCCGTGCCCTCGCGCTACAACTACTGAAGCCCATGTGCTTAGAACCTCTGTTCTGCAACAAGAGAAGCCACTGCAATGAGAAGCTTGCACACTGCCCCTAGAAAATAGCCCCCACTTTCTGAAAATGGAGAAATCCTGCATGAAGCGATGAAGAACCAGCAAAACCAAAAAATAAAATAAATAATTTAAAAATATTTTTTAAAACTGTAAAGCATTCACTTCAGTTCAGTCACTCAGTTGTGTCCGACTCTTTGCAACTCTATGAATCGCAACACGCCAGGCCTCCCTGTCCATCACCAACTCCCGGAGTTCTCTCAGACTCACGTCCGTCGAGTCCGTGATGCCATCCAGCCATCTCATCCTCTGTCGTCCCCTTCTCCTCCTGCCCCCAATCCCTCCCAGCATCAAAGTCTTTTCCAATGAGTCAACTCTTCGCATGAGGTGGCCAAAGTACTGGAGTTTCAGCTTTAGCATCATTCCTTCCAAAGAAATCCCAGGGTTGATCTCCTTCAGAATGGACTGGTTGGATCTCCTTGCAGTCCAAGGGACTCTCATGAGTCTTCTCCAATACCACAGTTCAAAAGCATCAATTCTTTGGCGCTCAGCCTTCTTCACAGTCCAACTCTCACATCCATACATGACCACAGGAAAAACCATAGCCTTGACTAGACGGACCTTAGTTGGCAAAGTAATGTCTCTGCTTTTGAATATACTATCTAGGTTGGTCCTAACTTTTCTTCCAAGGAATAAGCGTCTTTTAATTTCATGGCTGCAGTAAAGCATTATGAAGACAAAAATGCAATGCAGAGATTTGGATTTATATGCTCTGAAAATACATTTAGGGTATGTAAGTATGCTTCCCCAAATAGTCTCCACTTTCTATGCCCTGGGGAAAAATGAACCTGCAGTCATTTGAGTTTTGATATATACAGAGTCCTTGAATAGCATGCTACACTTACGTAATGACTGACAGTAATCAGGGTTAGGATGTAACAGTAGGTTCTGGGTGGTGAAAATTGTGTCCTGATTTATTCTTTGGAACATATTACTAATTTTTTAACTACTGTCTTTGAGTGATTTCGTGTAAATCCTGGGGATATAACAATGAATAAGTCAGAGATATCCTCAGCCCTCAGTGGCTTATATCCTACTGGGAATGATGGCTTGATTTGAATTCTACCAGAGAAACACAGTAATTAAGAAATATTACCACCTGTTTGTAAATAAGCTCCCAATGTGCACCTATATTATCTAGAGAATCTTGTTAAAATGCAGATTTTGATTCAGTAGTCTATTGTGGGGTCTGAGATTCTGCATTTCTGAAAAGCTCCCAGGTGTCACTGATGTGATCTAGGGAGCCCATGGGACCCACTTTGAATAGCAAGACAAAGATCCAAACTTTGGAAGATGAAAATAAAGAGCAATTGCTCTTATAAGAAATAAATTGCATTTACTAAGGCAGGTATTGTCTTCTTTCTTATTCATAATAATCCTGAGAGTGAAACATCCTCATCTCTATTTGAAATAAACTGCAACACAGCCAAAGAGAAACTGAATCTAATGGGAAATTTGAATCAAGGTCCAAAGCTCTTTCTCTTTGCAATCAACACTACTGTATATCAAACTAAGAAGACCAGTATTAGTTGAATACTTTCAAGAAATCTGAATAAATCCAGAGGATACAGAGGATAATGAAGATAATAAGGAAAGGGACAAAAACAGAGGATAATAAAAAAAATTGACAAGAGGCTGAAATCATAGGCAGTGGTATCTTCTTGTGGGCATCTTATAGCTACATTAAGGACATTGGACTTTTACCCAAAGGGGTTTGGAGAAATTAATGAAGGATTTGGAGAAGGACAATAACATACCCAGAAATGCTTAGAAATCAAATTTTCTTGGCAACCCCACGGACTTTACAGTCCTTGGAATTCTCCAAGCCAGAATACTGGAGTGGGGGTCTTTCTCTTCTCCAGGGGATTTTCCCAACCCAGTGACTGAACCCAGGTCTTCCCCATTGCAGGTGGATTCTTTACAAACTTGACCACCAGGGAAGCCCAAGAATACTGGAGTGGGTAGCTTATCCCTTCTCCAGCATATATTCCCAACCCAGGAATCGAACCAGGGTCTCCTGCATTGCAGGCAGATTCTTTACCAGCTGAGCTACCAGGGAAGTCCCTTTAAAAACACACAGTGAACTAAATCAAACAAACCATGTGGAAACGTGCCTTAAGGTGGCTACAGGAAAAATGGAAAGACATGGTGAATTTTAAAAAATATTTATTGGGATAAAGCTATCAGTGGGGGTATTCATTAACTCTCATGCCTGGGTTTTCTGGGGTTTTTATTTTTTTGCAGCTTTCACATGTGGCTAAAAGGACAGAGTTCCAGGATATCTTCTCCTCCTTTAAGATCTCATATGGTCTGGCATATTTTGTGTTAGCACTGTATTTCCCAAAAAGGGATAACAAATTTAAGTGGTACAGAGAGAATGATTTTAAAATGTATGGACTTATTTTCCTCTGAATGGAAAGAACAGCTAACAGTAAAACCTGTGATTGTAAAGATAACACTGCTTAAGTCAAGGCAGAAATCATCTAAAATACTCCAATTTGATCAACAACAGGCGTGTTTGATGGTGCTGGCATATGGTACAAAATGAGAAGATAATATCTGTATGAATGATGGTGCCTCAGCCCACACCTTCCAGAAGCAACAAATGGTATCCAGATTGAACCAAAGACAAACAGGTTTTGTGCTTAGTGTTCTAAACATCTGGAACACTAAGGCCCTACTACTGGACACCCCAGGCACAGCAGTGGAGGTGAGGGAGTGACATGGTTCACAAAGAAAGATTAGAAGGGAAATACAGGTTATATCTGGGAAGGTGAACAGATACCCAGCCATCCTTCAAGCCCTCATTCACAGCTTCCTGCAAAGGGCTTCCTTAATCTGCTATGTAAATAGTAACTCTATACTTGCTAGAATAAACTAATGGATAAAAACATGGGAAAGGTTAATGTTAAAAATCAGGAAAAACACTACACTCTTTTGTACCTTATCAGTTAAGAATATGGGTTGTGAATGGAACACTGCTCAGCTATCAAAAAGAATGTCATTTGCTGCAACATGGAAGAACCTAGAGACTGTCATACTGAGTGAAGTAAGTCAGACAGAAAAGGAGAAATATTGTCCTGTTGTTGCTTAGTCGCTAAGTCATGTTCGAGTTTTGCGACCCCATGGACTGTAGCCAGCCAGGCTCCTCTGTCCATGAGATTTCCCACACAAGAATACCAGAGCAGGTTGTCATTTTCTTCTCCAGGGGATCTATCCAACCCAGAGATCGAACCTGCAACTCCTGCATTGGCAGGTGGATTCTTTACCACTGAGTCACCTGGGAATTCCAAAATTATCATATGACATCCCTTGTATGTGGACTCTAAAAAGAAAGGATGCAAATAAACTTATTTACAAGACAGAAAGAGACTCACAGACTTAAGAGAACAAACTTAAGGTTGCCAGGAAGAAGAATGGGAGGAAAGGATAGTTAGGGAGTTTGGGATGGACATGTACACACTGCTCTATTTAAATGAATAACCAACAGAGACCTACTGCATAGCACAGGGAACCCTTCTCAATGTTATGTGGCAGCCTGGATGGGAGGAGAATTCGGGGGAGAATGGATACATGTATATGTATGGCTGAATCCCTTTGCTGTTCACCTGAAACTATCACAACACTGTTAACTGGCTACACCGAGATACAAAACAAAAAGTTAAAAAAAAAAAAAAGAATATGGGTTGTGGATCAGCTATGTGTGATTTGGTGCATATGCTATTTATTTAATGTTAAAATCATTTACTTCTTTCTATCACAATTTTTCAGATGGAAAAATACGGAGTCAAATAAGAGAACTCTAAGAGGAAAATGTCTGGTATGTAACAATTCATTAGTGAAAGCTGCAGCTATTATTATATCATTATGGTACCGGGACGCTTTCCCTCCTCCCAAATGGGTGTGAACTCCTGACCATATCCCACTTATCTTTGTATCCCTGGCAGTGAGCACATGACTTAGCTTATTGTTGGTATTCAAGACATGCTTGTAGAATTATTGGATGATCACAAGACTAAAATCACCAGAGAATTTAAGTCTGATTGTCAACAGAAGCTTTTGAGGGATAAA
Organism: Cephalophus harveyi; assembly: GCA_006410635.1. Taxonomy (NCBI): domain Eukaryota; kingdom Metazoa; phylum Chordata; class Mammalia; order Artiodactyla; family Bovidae; genus Cephalophus; species Cephalophus harveyi. Next base: position 345,319 of record SJYT01030898.1, read on the forward strand.
AATGTGAGCTTCAGCTTCTCGGGCAATAATTGCAACCTCAGGACATGACTGAGGTTGATCCCATGCCAGATCCAAAGTAAGCAGTTCAGACAGAAAACTGCTGAAAGGATTGTCTGAAGGGAAGATTTTGAATTTGTTAGCACTAATATCAACTAGCCAGTCATGTTCTGGGTTAAAATCCATGGCCACGGGAAACGCCATCGTTATGAGAAGGTAGGAGATGACGATGTATGGACTGAGCATTAGATGACATTATTGATGAAAATGCACCAACATCCTGCAGGCTAACCTTGGAAGAGTTGGAAGTGGAGCAATTGCAGCCTATATGCTCTAAACAAGCACAACCGATGTCAAAGTAGGATATAGGTATCCAATTTTGAATGCATCAATAAGCTTTAAGTGTGTATTATGTAGGATGCATACGTAGAAAATCAGTCATCATATTATTTCATATGGAATGACTGAAGCTACACATTTTTATTAAATTCCTAGAGCCAACACATTGGAAAATATCCTGACGCTAAGAAAGAATGAGGAAAGGAAGGGAAGCGGGCAACAGAGGAAGAGATGGTTGGGCGGCAACATCGACTCAATGGACATGAGTTTGAGCAAACTCCTGGAGATGGTGAAGGACAGGGAAGCCTGGCCTGCTGCAGTCCATGGGGTTGCAAAGAGTAGGACATGACTGAGCAACTGAACAACAACAAGGCTCCAATACAACTTTATGTAGAAAAGTTCTGACTGGAATAATTTAGAAGTGATGCATGGCAGTGGTATGTAAGTGAAAATATATATCTAGAACTGTTCCTGGATTGTAATAAGGCAGCATGAAGAATGGAATACACATTTAAATGTCCTCTCCTCTTTCTCCATCCTGACCATGAACTCATTTTTGCATGCCTTTGATGGGAGACGAAGGAGGTAACCTCATATTTCTTAGACGTGGATATAATTTTCTTTCTACATTTATTTCCTGTAAGCCCCTTATCCATTTTTCTCTCTAGTTCTATTGCTAATATTTGTTGAACATCTAGAATACATCAGACACTTTACTGTGAACTAAAGACACATAAATAAAGAAGACACATGTGTTCTCCTCTAATGGGATATGTATTCCTTTGTAAAATATCTATTTATTTATTTGGCTGCTCTGGGTATTCATTGCAGCATGTGAACTCTTATTTGGCACCTTTGGGATCTAGTTACCTGACCCAGGCCCCCTGCATTGGGAGCATGGAGTCTTAGCCACTGGACCACAAGGGAAGACCTCCAAGTCCCTGGACTTCGTGTTCCTTGAAAAAAAAAAATGCATGCAGTATAGCATCATAGATACGTTTATAATCTGTATAGGAGACAGTGGAGAAAATGGATCATATTCTTTAGAGGAGGCAGATGTCTATGATGGATTTGCATAATCATGATACTTGAAAGTTCTATCTTAAGAGGGTGAGATCGTACTGTGAACATTCACAGCATTGAATTCTGGAATCAGACGTCTTGAGTTCAAATTCCAGACCCACCACATCGTATCTGTCTCCTTCAGAAAGCTACATAACTTCTTAGTGACTCAGTGTCTTTATTTCTAAAATGAGGGGTAACAGTAAGGATCATCTATAGGTATAAGGAATAAATAAGCTAAATATATAATGGCCTTAAAACAGTGCCCATTACCTTGTAAATACTTAAGGTATGTTAGCTCTCACTTTGTATATTTCTCTAGAAAGAGAAGAAATTATCATTTCAGAAAATGAATAATGAGAGAATCACAGATTTCTGAGGCATTCAGGTAAATAAATACAGAATGTTGGAAATGAAAATAATTAGAGCCAACATGTAAGCAACATTTAACACCATTAAACACTATGCTATATTCCTGCTGCTTAATTTAATCCTCACGTCGAAGGCTAGTGGATAAAGATTGCCAAAATACCATCGGCCTTCTAACAAGGTGAACAAACACTAAATTTATCACAATCCCTTCAGGGAGACGAAGTATGTGGCTGGCAAGAGTAATGTGAGAAGCCACTTGAAGTGGGAAAGACGATCTCCCTCCCAAAGTGGCAAGTTCAAGTGTTAATGGACTATCACTCTACTCATATCTAAGGATCTAGGTCTAGTTCAGCAGAAGGCTTTTGTCTTGTTGAGTGGGATTATGAGTATAGAGAGCCAGAGCTTCATTTCTCAGAGTAGAAGAGACAAATCTGAGGACCGCCACCAGAGGTCCTACTTTTCTGAGCGTTTGCAATGTCTTGTTCTGGCTCTAAATAAGTAACAAATTAAAAATTCATTGGTGGCTCAATGGTAAACAATCCACCTGCCAAGCAGGAGATGTGGGTTTGATCCTGGGTTGGGATGATCTCCTAGAGAAGGAAATGGCAATCCACTCCAGTATTCTTGCCTGGGAAAACTCAAGGACAGAGGAGCCTGGGGGGCTACAGTCCGTGGGGTCACAAAAGAGTCAGACACGACTTAGTGCCTAAACAACAAATCAGAAAAAGGCAAATACGATATTGCTCATTCAAGGAATCTTAAAAATAAGATGCAAATGAACCTATTTACAAAACAAAAATAGACTCACACACAAAAAAAGACTCGTCAAAAATAGATGTAGAAAACAAACTTCAGATTGTCAAGGGGGCAAGTGGGGGAGGGATAAATTGGGAGATTGGGACTGACATGTAGACACTACTATATATAACATAGGTAACTAATAAGAACCTATTGTATAGCACAAAGAACTCTACTCAATACTCCATAATGACCTGTAAGGGAATAGAATCTACAAAAGAGTGGATATATGTGTATTTGTTGTTTGTATTTTTTAGTGCATAAATTGTGCCCAACTCTTTTGCAGCCCCATGGACTGTAACCCACCAGGGTCCTCTGTCCATGAAATTTCCCAGGCAAGAATACTGGAGTGGGTTGCCATTTCCTTCTCCACGGGACCTTCCCAACCCAGGAACTGAACCTGCATTTTGCCTGTATTAGCAGGCAGATTCTTTACCACTGAGCCACAAGGGAAATTCATGTATATTTATATGTATATGTATATGTATGTATATGTATAACTGAGCCACTTTGCTATACAGCAGAAACTAACACAAAATTATAAATCAAGTATGCTCTGATAAAAATTAATTTTAAAAAAGAACATATTCAGACCTTCAGGACTGTGAAATTCACAGCCCTTATTCTTAACTGCTAGATAATATACTTTTATTATGTTATATTATCTTGAAGTGGTTTTAAAATTTGGATGAAAACTGAAATCACTAATGTTGGGGGATTTTGTAAGATACCAAAGTCCAGGTACCATTTCCTTAAATTCTGAATTAGAATATTTCAGTAGGACTCAGGAATCACTATTTTAGAGCCTCCCAGGTAAATTTAATGTTCACTTGGATTGAAAACAACTGTTATATTGCCCCTGTGTGGACCATAGCTTTTCCAAGTGTAATTAGTAGGTGGTCTCCACGCAGTAGGATTTTTTAACCAGCGTACAATCACACGTTGTTTGCTGCTGTTGTTGTTGCTGTTTAGTGCTTAAGTTGTGACTGACTTTTCGCAGCCCCATGGACTGGAACCTGCTAGACTTCTTTGCCCATAGGATTTCCCAGGCAAGAATACTGGAGTGGGTTGCCATTTCATTCTCCAAGAGATCTTCCCAACCCAAGGATCAAACACATGTCTCCTACATTGCCAAGCGGATTTTTTACCTCTGGGCCACCAGTATCAGTATCAGTTCAGTCGCTCAGTCATGTCCGACTCTCTGCAACCCCATGGACTGCAGCATTCCAGGCTTCCCTGACCATCACCAACTCCCGGAGGTTGCTCAAACCATTGAATTGGTGATGCCATCCAACCATCTCATCCTCTGTCGTCCCCTTCTCCTCCTGCTTTCAATTTTTCCCAGCATGAGAGTCTTTTCCAGTGAGTTAGTTCTTAGCATCAGGTGGCCAAAGGATTGGAATTTCAGCTTCAGTATCAGTCCCTCCAACAAATATTCAGGGCTGATTTCCTTAAGGTTTGACTCGTTTGATCTCCTTGCAGTCCAAGGGACTCAACAGTCTTCTCCAACACAACAGTTCAAAAGCATCAATTCTTTGGTGTTCAGTTTTCTTTCTGGTCCAACTCTCCATACATGACTACTGGAAAAGCCATCAGTTCAGTTCAGTTCAGTCGCTCAGTCGTGTCCGACTCTGCAACCCCATGAATTGCAGCACGCCAAGACTCTCTGTCCATCACCAACTCCCAGAGTTCACTCACACTCACGTCCATCGAGTCGGTGATGCCATCCAGCCATCTCATCCTCTGTCGTCCCCTTCTCCTCCTGCCCACAATCCCTCCCAGCATCAGAGTCTTTTCCAATGAGTCAACTCTTCACATGAGGTGGCCAAAGTACTGGAGTTTCAGCTTTAGAATCATTCCTTCCAAAGAACACCCAGGACTGATCTCATTTAGAATGGACTGGTTGGATCTCCTTGCAGTCCAAGGGACTCTCAAGAGTCTTCTCCAACAACACAGTTCAAAACCATCAATTCTTCAGCGCTCAGCTTTCTTCACAGTCCAACTCTCACATCCATACATGACGACTGGAAAAACCATAGCCTTGACTAGACGGACCTTTGTTGGCAAAGTAATGTCTCTGCTTTTCAATATGCTATCCAGGTTAGTCATAAATGACAATATACAGCCTTGACATACTTTTTTTCCTATTTGGAACTAGTCTGTTGTTCCATGTCCAGTTCTAACTGTTGCTTCCTAACCTGCATATAGGTTTCTCAAAAGGCAGGTCAGGTGGTCTGGTATTCCCATCTCTTTCAGAATTTTCCATGGTTTATTGTGATCCACACAGTCAAAGGCTTTTGCATAATCAATAAAGCAGAAATAGATGTTTTTCTGGAACTCTCTTGCTTTTTTGGGGATCCAGTGGATGTCGTCAATTTGATCTCTGGTTCCTCTGCCTTTTCTAAAACCAGCTTGAACATCTGGAAGTTCACGGTTCACGTATTGCTGAAGCCTGGCTTGGAGGATTTTGAGCATTACTTTACTAGCGTGTGAGATGAGTGCAATTGTGCAGTAGTTTGAGCATTCTTTGGCATTGTCTTTCTTTGGAATTGGAATGAAAACTGAAAACCCATAGCTTTCACTTAGACAGACCTTTGTTGGCAAAGCAATGTCTCTGCTGTCTAGATTGGTCATAGCTTTTCTTCCAAGGAGCGAGCATCTTTTCATTTCTTGGCTGCAGTTACCATCCGCAGTGATTTCGGAGCCCCAAAATTAAAGTCTGTCACTGTTTCCATTATTTACCCATTGATTTGCCATGAAGTCATGGGACTGGATGCCATGTTCTTAGTTGGAAGCCCATAAGCTTTAAAACATGTTTCTGGGCTTATAGTCCTCAAAGACTGGGAGATGAAGAACAGGAAGAGGCTGTTTATGATGACATGTTTTGTGCAATGGAAAGTAGCTTGGATTTAAAGACAGAAAGAAACAACTGAAGGATGCCAGCAAATGCTTAAATGCATGCTTTCGAAAGAATCAAACTGATCATTTTGACATATATTTCTGACAGATGATGTGTGTCACAATGGGCACCAGTGACCAAAGAAACAATCTTTGCTTATTATCTGCTACTTCCATATCTCCCACCCCATACACACATCCTTTCTTAGACCCTGAAAAACTGACATAAGCCAGAGGAAAATGTAAATAGCCAACAAACCATAATTCAAGTTTTCACAGAGTGAAAACAAATACAGCATTTCAGTGTAGAGAGGGGCACATGGTATCTGTATCCTTCACAGTATCTGTAAAGGAACCTATATATCTTCTAATCAAGCGTTATGTATAAGCTGCAAATTCTAGGAAGTGAACTGCTTCCTCCCTAAAAAAGAAAACCTTCTCCAGGCAGTAACTGAACCCAGGAGTCCTGAGTCAGAGGCTGAACATCTAATTGTGTTTCCTTCTTTTATCAAAGGCACACCTGTACCTAATTGCTTTCTTTATTTCTGTTTATATTTTTAGCTTGGCAAAGTGCTGGGAGGATTAATTACAGCAGTTAATGTTTCCATTTGAAAGGAGATGATACGCTATAAGTACTAAATATTATTCAATTTAATGGAGTTAAATTCCTTTAAAAGAAACAAATGGCACAATTCAGCATTTCATTGATGCCCTGGAAAATTACAACACCTCATGTTGAGTCATGAAGATAAAGAAATGGAGATTAAAAAAAAAAAAAAATTCCCCAAATCATATATAAAACAATTTCATCAAGTGTGCTGCTGCTGCTGCTAAGTCGCTTCAGTCGTGTCCGACTCTGTGCGACCCCATAGACAGCAGCCCACCAGGCTCCCCCATCCCTGGGATTCTCTAGGCAAGAACACTGGAGTGGGTTGCCATTTCCTTCTCCAATGCATGAAAGTGAAAAGTGAAAGTGAAGTCGCTCAGTCATGTCCGACTCTTCGCGACCCAATGGACTGCAGCCTACCAGGCTCCTCCGTCCATGGGATTTTCCAGGCAAGAGTACTGGAGTGGGGTGCCATTGCCTTCTCCTTCATCAAATGTATATTTCACCAGTTTCTAATGACACCCAGATCTATGTATACATCTGTGACTATAGACAAGTTGATAAGGAGGGAATTAGTTACTCAGTTATCACTTATTTTACAGAATACATGATTTCCATGTTCTTGCCAGTCAATTCAGAACTGAAGTAGTTCATTCATGGAGATACCATAAAATTGGAAGCAATCATTCCTTGCAGTTAGATATTAATGAGGAGCTCCACTCCACCCGCACTCCTGCTGGCATCTCTCTCTGACGAAAGGAGAAAAATATACTTGTTTTCTGTTTTCCTCTGCATAATAGAGAACCAGAGGCCCTGTTCTTTGGCCATAACTTTCTTTATTTCTGTTTATATTTTTAGCTTGGCAAAGTGCTGGGAGGATTAATTACAGCAGTTAATGTTTCCATTTGAAAGGAGATGATACGCTATAAGTACTAAATATTATTCAATTTAATGGAGTTAAATTCCTTTAAAAGAAACAAATGGCACAATTCAGCATTTCATTGATGCCCTGGAAAATTACAACACCTCATGTTGAGTCATGAAGATAAAGAAATGGAGATTAAAAAAAAAAAAAAATTCCCCAAATCATATATAAAACAATTTCATCAAGTGTGCTGCTGCTGCTGCTAAGTCGCTTCAGTCGTGTCCGACTCTGTGCGACCCCATAGACAGCAGCCCACCAGGCTCCCCCATCCCTGGGATTCTCTAGGCAAGAACACTGGAGTGGGTTGCCATTTCCTTCTCCAATGCATGAAAGTGAAAAGTGAAAGTGAAGTCGCTCAGTCATGTCCGACTCTTCGCGACCCAATGGACTGCAGCCTACCAGGCTCCTCCGTCCATGGGATTTTCCAGGCAAGAGTACTGGAGTGGGGTGCCATTGCCTTCTCCTTCATCAAATGTATATTTCACCAGTTTCTAATGACACCCAGATCTATGTATACATCTGTGACTATAGACAAGTTGATAAGGAGGGAATTAGTTACTCAGTTATCACTTATTTTACAGAATACATGATTTCCATGTTCTTGCCAGTCAATTCAGAACTGAAGTAGTTCATTCATGGAGATACCATAAAATTGGAAGCAATCATTCCTTGCAGTTAGATATTAATGAGGAGCTCCACTCCACCCGCACTCCTGCTGGCATCTCTCTCTGACGAAAGGAGAAAAATATACTTGTTTTCTGTTTTCCTCTGCATAATAGAGAACCAGAGGCCCTGTTCTTTGGCCATATCTCTGCAATATGCAAATATACTTATGAAATGTTAGTGTTAGTAAACCTACATATGAGGAGTCATGTTAAAATGTAGGTTATAGCAAACAGTTAAGCTGAGAACAGAAACACAACACTCATCTCTCTGGTAACCTCTCTGAAAATCACAGGTAAGCAAAATCACTCAAATGTCCAAAGATCATTAGCCTCACGGGGTTTTCCTTCCCAGTGGGTTTTGTTGAAAAGAAGCAGTACTGAATTGAGGTTAACATGCAGTAGACAGGCTTGTGTTTTCAGCTCTAATAATACTTATATACTGCATGACCTTCAGCAATTGCTCCTCTGAAATTGAGATGATGTAGTTCTTATCCCCTACCGGGGTTTGTGAACACAGAATGAAAAAATAAAGGTAAAATATTTAGTATTGTGCCAGCTATATAGTGAGCACTTAATACATGTTTGTCATTATTCATTGAATATTCATTGGAAGGACTGATGCAGAAGCTGAAGTTCCAATATTTTGGCCACGTGATGGGAAGAGCTGACTCACTGGAAAAGACCCTGCTGCTGAGAAAGATTGAGGGCAGGAGGCTAAGGGAGCGACAGAAGGTGAGATGGTTGGATGGTATCATCGACTCAATGCACATGAGTTTGAGCAAACTCCAGGAGATGATGAAGGACAGGGAAGGCTGGTGTGCTGCAGTACATGGGGTTGCAAAGAGTTAAATATGAGTGAGCAACTGAAAAACAAGCCATTATACTATTACATGCAGATGTACTGTATAAATATTTCTGTTACTCACAAAAGAAAGAAAGGAAAGAAGATGAAGAACTCAACAAAGATCTCATTGAGGATGATGCACTAATCCCTTTTTCAGATTCTGAGTTTCTTAGTCCCTAGAGATGATACTAGTTGTCAAATACTAAACACTCTTTGGTGGCTCAGTGGTAAAGAATTTGCCTGCCAACGCAGGAAACACAGGTCAGATCCCTGGGTCAGGAGGATCTTCTGGAGGAGGAAACGGCAACCCACTCCAGTATTCTTGCTTGGGTAATGCCATGGAAATAGGAGCCGGGTGGGTTACAGTCCATGGGGTTGCAAGAGTTGGACACGACTTAGCAACTAAACCACCACCCAAACCCTCTTCAGAATCGTGCATCAGGGATTTCCCTCGTGGCTAAGACTCTGCACCCCCAATGCATGGGGCCCAGTTCCATCCCCGGTCAGGGAACTAGATTCTATATGCCACAATTAAAGATCCCACATGGCACAACTAAGACCTGGCATGGCCAAATAAATAAACAAATATTTTTAAAAGAATATTTTAAAAAAGGAATCATGCTTCAATATGGATATTGGTATTGAATCCAAAAAGTTGAAGAGATATGAAAAGATGCCTCATTTATCATAACAATTTAACTTGTTTCCAATAAGAATTAAGACAAAGAGTTTAATTCAAGGATTATAGGGAATATGTGCAAACGAAATATGGCCTTCCCATCTCAAGGAGGAAAAAAAAGTTTAGGGGGAAAGTTTATTACTACATAATCAGAAAAAAAAAGATTTCTGTATTTTCCATATTTACTAAGGTATAGATTTGTAAAATAATTCTAAATTCAAATAAACCATGTTTGGATATGAGAAAGCACTATTTCTCCTCCTTTGCAGATTTTATTCTGACAGCTAAGTTAATTTATGCCATCATTGGGTAAATTTTCAGCAGGTGACTTTTACTCAGATGTTTGAAGAATACAGCTACTTATTTCATAACATGACATTATAATTTATTAGCATTCCAATTAAAAACATAATTTATCTATAACCTTCAAGTTTATTATTTATATTGCACCTTCCCAGTAGCTAATAAATCATTGGTAATTGACTTTAATACCAAAAGCTAAATACCAAGCCCTACCATAGTCTTAAATGATGGGCTACGCAAACATATCTGCCTCTCCTGCCACATATAAAGTTAGAGAGAAAGGCTAAAGGTTTAGCAATTTGGAGAAGCATGTGAAACAACATTGTGAGTAATTGTCACTAAATATAAGTGGTGTCACGCTGCTCAGATAAGAAGCTGAGACTTCAAGAGTTTAAACAACTTGTGCAAGAGAACACTGACTTTGGGAGTTTCCTGGTGGTCCAGTGGTTAAGAATCCACCAGCAATACAGGAGACAGAGGTTCCATCCCTGATCTGGGAACTAAGACCCCACACTGCCACAGCTAAGACCACAAGTAAGACCCCATGCAGCAAAATAAATAAATACATTTTATTTATTTAAACCCATGCACCATAACTCTGACCCCGAGCTCTAGAGCCCGGGAGCTACGGCCACTGAAGCCACCCATGCTCTTCAAGAAGAGAAGTCACTGCAATGAGAAGCCTGCACACCGCGACTAGAAAGCAGCCCCCATTCAAGGCAACCAGAGAAAGCCCTCAAGCAGCACCCAAAACCCAACATCAGCATAAATAAATGTGTCTTTTTTTATAGAGAGAGAACACTAACTTGGAGGGACAGAGATTCAAACCAGAAATGTCTGGCTCACAAAACGCCCTTGTCCTCTCTTCTCTTGCAACCCTCATAAAAGAGGTCCATCTCTTTGCTTAGCAGAAAAAGTGACAAATATTAGTCACTCAGTCATGTCTAACTCCTTGAGACTCCATGGACTGTAGCCTGCCAGGCTCCTCTACCCATGGAATTCTCCAGGCAAGAATACTGGAGTAGGCTGCCATTCCCTTCTCTAGTTGTTTAGCAGAGCTCCTTATTAATTCACCAATTTTACCACATCACAAGTAATCAACATCCAAGTGAAAATAAAAGTCAATCCTGGAATTATATTTCTTGGAGAGTTTGTAGATTTTTTACAAAAGTGAAGAATATATTAAAAATAATACATCTACCCCTTATCTTCGTTTCCATCTTCCTTACATCAACTGATGCACATCAGCATCAATGAGTCACCACAAGATCGAATCACACTGTGCTCCCTGCCCCATCCAATATTTATTTGCACATTAAAGGTCTCACTACTGGCCCGAATTGGCTTCTGAATATGTGTGCTCCTCACCAGGGCCAGAGTTTACAGCCTTTCTGGATAGAGCTATACTAATGGGTCGTTTTATCTTAAAAAAAAAAAAAAAAAACGAACAGAACTGAAGCTGCTGGAATCCCTTAAGTCTCTCTGAGTCTGATGTAACCACGGCTGATTCAACAGCAACTTCATGGCAAGGAGATGCCATATGGAACACCCCAAGAGATACCTTCTTCCCTGTCTTTTCTGTCTTTCAAGAATTACAAAAGTAAAGTTTTTATGAGTCACAACTCTTTTTTTTTTCATTTTTTAATTTAAATTTATTTATTTTAATTGGAGGCTAATTACTTTACAATATTGTATCGGTTTTATTTTTTAATTGGAGGAAAATTGCCTTTCAATGTTGTGATGGTTTCTGCTGTACAATACAAATCAGCCATAATTATACATATATCATCTCCCTCTTAAGCCTCCCTCCACTCCCCCATCCCACCATTTTAGGTCATCCCAGAGTGCCAAGCTGGGCTCCCTAAGTTACACAGCAACTTCTCACCAGCTATTTGTTTCACACACGATAGAGAATATATGTCAATGCCACTTTCTCCATTCTTCCCACTCTTTCCTTTGGCCACTGTGTGCACAGTCCGTTCTCTACATCTGTGTCTCCATTCCTTCCCTGCAAATAGGTTCATCAATACCACTTTTTCTAGACTCCATAAATATGCATTAATACATGATATTTGCTCTTCTCTTTCTGACTCTCCTCACTCTGTGTAACAGGCTCCAGGTTCATCCACCTCACTAGAACTAAAGGGTCTTGGATCTTAAGGACAAGAGAAATACATGCATAATTATGATAATAAAAATGGTAAATAGCAATAAACTAATAGTGAGAAAATGTTGGCAAAGGGAGGAGTCACAAGCGATTATATTCATCATGTACCATTTCAAAGGCACACAAAACTCAATCAGGTTGAATTTGACAAAGAAAAATACACAGTCATTTTTACAGTAATGCAACACTGTTTTCAAAGAGTTATGACATAATCCATGAGAAAACCAAGCACTTGAGGCTGACTACATTTATCTTTGGTTCTCATTTTATTCATGTGCAGCCTTAAAAGACAGTTTCAGTTGTATTGTGAAATTTTCAGAGGTGACCTAGAAATACGGCCAATACGTTTTTTTTTTTTTTTCCTTTTTGGGAAGTTAAGATTTCTTCAAAGCACTCTTCAAATAGCTCTTGCTTTGACCCAAAATGCTTTTAATTAAAATAATGATAACAGCAAGTAAAACAAAGAGTCACATTCTCCTTGAAACACTTTTTTGCTTGATTCCCCAAACACTTCACTTTTTAGGTATATACTCTTCCTCTTGTCCACAGATGCACCCTCCTGCTCCAGAACTCAGAAGGCTGGATTTCCCTCCTGCAGTCCTGTCCTGGGTCTTCTCTATTCATACACTCTTCTTAGCTGATCTCATCCTATCTTCTGCCCTTCATTCAATGTCAATGATCCCACAAAGTGCATGTTGTGAAAGACCTCCCTCTAGACCCCAGACTCATACTGCATTTGACAGCCCAGCACTGTACTTGATAGTCCCAGCTACAATCCCCAGAGAAATCTCAGTATCACTAGGCTGCTGTTAAGTCACCTCAGTTGTGTCCAGCTCTTTGCGACCCCATGGACTGTAGCCCACCAGGTTCCTCTGTTCATGGGATTTTCAAGGCAAAAACACAGGAGGGGGTTGCCACCATGACCCAAGCAGAACTCTCAATCCCTTGAACTCATCTCTATTCACAACCTGCTCCTCATGTGAGGAAGCAGCAATACTATCTACCCAATTCAAAGTGGAAATCTAGAAGTTATCCTGGTTTCTTCTCTTCTCGAAAGCTCCACATCCAGATGAGGTGTTGCCTCATCCTCTAAACAATATCCCTAAGCTGTCCTGTTTTCTCATCTCCACTGTTATCCACATCCTCAGACCATGAAATATCATCCCTTGATTGAGCCAATATAAATGGTCTCCCCTCTTCCACTTTTATCTCCCTGAGACCCATTCTACATACTGCATCTTGAGTGATGATTATAACATAAGTAAGTAAGTGTTAGTCACTCAGTCGTGCCGAACTCTTTGCGACCTCATGGACTGAAGCCCACCAGGCTCCTGTGTCCATGAAATTTTCCAGGCAAGGATACTGAAGTGGATTGCCATTTCCTTCTTCAGGGGATCTTCCAGACCCAGGGATCGAACCCAGGTCTCCTGCACTGCAGGCAGATTCTTTACTGACTGAGCTACAAGGGAAGCTTTGACATGTTGTTGTCCCTAGTTTAAAACTCTTCAATACCACTCCCCCAACATATTTAGTGCACATTTAGAAAACAAGCTAAACTCCTTATTAATCCATAAGCATCAATTAACTGACCTTGATGTTACACTTTGATTCCATCTCATAATACTGCACTCCTAGCTCACCACTCTGCAGCCATCCTACATTACTTTCTGTTTCCCTAACAAGTCCATCTGTTCCTTGCTAAAGGTGTTTGCATTAATTCCTCTTATCTTTTCATGGATGGATACTTCTTGTCATTTATATCCTAGCTGAAAAATAATCACTAATTCAGAAAAGATTTTCTAAACAAATCAAACTAGTTGCCAGTCATTCTACATCATCTGGTTCTGTTTCATTCTATTTTACTATTCCCCAGTCTCAAATACTAGAGCATGAGGCTCATGAGAGCAGACAATTTATCCATCTTGCTCAGTTTATACACTGGTGCCTAGGGGAGTGTCTCATCAATATACAGTGCTGTGTGTAATGGGCCACTGAACGAAAGAACAAAGGAACAGAGACAAACAGTGGCATTGACATGGATTTCCACTGTCTAGATTGCAGACACTTGAGGAGGATAAAATTCAGAGGATTCCTCCTGTCCTTTATATTAGCTTCGGATTCCGAATAGGTATTTGCAGCTCAATTTCATGTCAGGATGGTACTGAGCTCTTGATAGAGTGGCCATTCTATTCTCAGTCAAAGCTTAGTCTGCATACCTGGACACCAAATAATCCCCAGCTACATCTGTGTGAGAATTGAATTTATTCAGATATATAAGATATTCAATGGAAGTTTGTTGAATGACTATTCTATTTTCTATGTACTGTTTGAGTTTGAAAAATACAACACATATACTTGAGACATAACCCATTTTCTGAGATCTCATAATCTAATAGGAGTGATAGAACAATAAACAGAATATTTATTACAGCATGGAAAGTGAAATTATATTTATTATAGCATGGCATTATGAAGCCCAGAGGCTGATCATAAGATTAAGATTTCTTTTGCGTAAATGAATGCCTCATCTGATTCTCGAAGCAACATAGAGTAATGTGAGAATGGAGAAAAATAGAATCAGGAATAGTGTCAATCTATGAAGAAAGCTAAGTCACCAAATCCTATGGAGGACAACTCTACACAGAGAGATATACAGCATGGCATAATGGTAAAGAGCAGATGCTCTAAGATCAGGCAGAACTGGATTTGCATCCTCAGTTTATACATATATACATGTATATGCAAGAACCTCTTTGGGAAAGTTACCTTTTACCTCCTTCTACAGATGAGGGCTTCCCTGGTGCCTCAGTAATAAAGAATCCACCTGCCAATGCAAGAGACTCAGTATGATCCCTGGGTTAGGAAGATCCCCTGGAGAAGGAAATGACAACCCACTCCAGTATTCTTATCTGAGCAATCCCATGGACAGAGGGGCCTGGCGGGCTACAGTCCATGGGGCTGCAAGAGTCAGACATGACTTAATAACTAAACAACAACAGATGAGAACAGCGAAGGCTTTGAGAGAACTGCTCATTACCTCAGACTGTGTGGTGAGGCTGGAATGAGGCAATAAACAGAGTAAAGCATGTAATGCCACAATCCCTAGCACATGAGTGGCCAGCAAGTGTTTGCAACACTCAGTTGAAAGGCGTAGAGTGACAAGAAATGACTCTAGAGAGGCTGAAACGTTGATTAGCAGAGAATGGACATCTTGCTGGCTTTGGATTGATACTTCTAACACAAAAATAAAAGTTCTCAGGGCTTTCCTTGGTGGTCCAGTGGTTAAGAATCTACAATGCAGGGGATGAGGGTTCAATCCTTGATCAGGTAACTAAGATCCCACGTGCCAAGGAGCAACTAAGCCTGTGTACCACAAGTACTGAGCCTGTCCACTCCTGAGTCCACACCACAGCTACAGAGTATATAAGTGCAACGAAAGATCCCGCATGATGCAACGAAGACTGCATGTGCCACAACAAGGACCTGAGACAGTCTAAATAAATAAATAAATATTTTTCTTAAAAAATAAATAATAAGAGTTCTCAGTCATCCCTTCCTAAACACAGCAGGAGGAGGTGTCATTGTCCACTTGATACTCAGTATAGTAGTTTGAACAATATAGTAGCTTGAATACATATTGGCTGTGTCACCTTTTCCAAATTATTTAAGCCTTAATTCCCTTTCCTTTTAAAAATAGGAATAGTGTTGGTGGTTATTTACTAAGTTGTTCTGAAGACTGAATGAATTAGCTGTATGTAAAGCACTTACAGTTTAAAAGATACTGATATCTATATATTCACAATCATTAGAAGCAATATTCCAGGCATGATTCTAATTTCCTCATTTCCTGGACAAGGCTTCTCCAGAGTAAGGAGTCTGTTAATAATATAAAAACAAAAATAAAAATATAATGTTTAATATATAGAGAGAGACGCACACACGTAGTAAAAGTCCTACCAATGTTACAAGGCTTCTCGGGTGGCTGAGATGGTAAAGAATCTGCCTGCAATGCAGGAGCCCTGAGTTCAGTCCCTAGGTTGGGAAGATCCCCTGGAGAAGGGAATGGCTACCCACTTCAGCATTCTTGCCTGGAATATCTCATGGACAGAGGAGCCTGGTGGGCTACAGTTCATGGGGTCACAGAGAGTTGGACACAACTGAGCGACTAACACTAATTTTACAAGAAAGACAAAAGAAAACATGGTCCAAAATCTAAGAAAACAGGTTCAAACAGAAGCAAGTTCATCAAATTTTCACAACTGAAGACTGGATACTGTCATCCATTAGGAAGAAATGGCTTTTGAGGTTTTTGACTTTGACAATCTGGGTCTGAAGATTTTATTCCTATGAGCTATGTGATATTAGCAATTGCTTAAGCTCTCTAAGCCTCCTTTAAATATTTTTTTTAAAGAAGACATGAAAATACCCACCTGTCAGGATCCTTGTGAAGATGAACTACAATAGCGCTTGAAAAATATGCTCTATATTTGTTAACAGAATTTGCATCTAGATAGTTACAAAGTCTGCCTTTCCATTAAAACTACTGCCACTATCCAAAGAGAGGTGATGAGGGGCAGGATGCTCATACCTCAGCCAGTCCTGCCCCCAAACGCAACCTCATTTTGAGCCGAGATGACTGACAAAAGGCAGGGATTCGAGTTTATCCATGCAATATGTCACCATTCTTAACCCCTAAAGGTTACCTAAGCTCATAGGGGCTGTGAATCTGTGGGAGCATCCTTACTCAAAGGTCAGCTATTAAGGCTCAGTTTATTTAAGCGTTAAGAGTGGAAAGTTGAGGAGGACTAATATTAATACCTTCTGCAGGAATTTCAAACTCAGGGAGTCATCGGCAAAGGCTGAGAGATTAGCTTCAAGGGAAATAGCTATTCCAAGACACTGAGGAGAAATTAGAAACGACCAGCTGGTGTGAATCAAGAGAAATATGTTGCTAAAAGGTGGTGGAGCAAGCTGCTTACAGAGAACTAGGCTTTCTAACAGCTTTCTCAGGCATAGTGATTTTTTTTTTCTGTGTGTTTCATTATTTCCTCCTATTTTTCCTTTAAATCCCTTGGAAGGCTGTAGAATGAATGACTGGAAAACGTGAAAAGAACTGTGGCTGAATCAAAGATGCTTTGTGATTTCCCTTCATTTTAATAAGTCTGAGGCAGAATGGATTTCAGCAACTTCAAAATCAGTACCTGTCAAAGAAGTCTCAAAAACTTTGAGTCCATTTCCTTACTTTGAAGCCTCTGCCACTCACTGTGCACCTCTAAGATCGCACATGAACACACACACACAAGTGGAATCATCCCTCTGCACTAACACCAGCTCCGCTGTTTTGGAGAAGACTACAAGGGCTTCTTGCTAGTGGCAACTTTTGCTTCCCTGGCTTAAGATTTAACCAAAAAATGAACAACTCCATAAAAAGTTTGAACAAGACTAGGAACTCTTTTTCTCCTTATCTCTAAATGAAAAGTCTATCTATAAGAAATTGTGGAAATCATAAGAATTGAAGATTCTATACTATGCAGTGCCTAGCAAAATTCTAAAGAATGCATTGATTTTTTAATACCTTTATTTACAGTTTTTCTGGAGAGGCTATTTAGGAAAGAAATAAATTACATAAATTTCAGAATCAGGTATGTCAGAACTTGAGTTCAATCTCTGCCAGCTGATGCCTGATCAAACTTCTGTTTTCTCCTTTGAAGTAGGTAGGTATCAATACTCTTTTAGTGAATTAGGAAGCTGAGGTTTGAAAGGTATACTATTAAGCATACAGGAAGTGTTCAAGACAGATTCGTTTTCTTCCACCTTTCCCCTCGTACATGTCAACCCTCTTGACCCTGAAAACAAGATGGCACTTAGAAAGAACAAAGATTATTCTGAAGTTCAATGCCACTGAGTGACTTGTCCAAGGAGGCACAGCTCATAAATATCTGCAGATTCTAATCTCCAGTTTGGCCTCTTACCAAATGTTTGCTGAGCTGAATGACAGTGTTTCTCTTCTTCTTATGGTTGGGGAAAAACAATCTTATGTAAAGAAATCAGAGAGGACAAGAGAAGTAATTGAGCACCTAGCGATTGAGGATCTGGCATCAGACTGTAGGTAACTGCGTGCGTGCACGCTAAGTCCCTTCAGTCATGTCTGACTCTCTGTGACTCCATGCATCATAGCCCGCCAGACTCCTCTGTCCATGGAATTCTCCAGGCAAGAATACTGGAGTGGATTGCCATTTCCTCCTCCAGGGAATCTTCTCCCTATAAGTAACTAAGGTTGACCAAATCTGGTTATCTGGTTCCCAAAGAAAAAAGTGAAAGTGTGAGGGCTCAGTTGTGTCTGACTCTCTGTGACCTCATAGACTGTAGCACACCAGGCTCCTCAGTCCATGCCATTCTCCCGGCAAGTATACTGGAGTGGGTAGCCATTCCCTTCTCCAGGGAATCTTCCTGATCCGGGGATCAAACCCAGGTCTCCTGCATTGCAGGCAGATTCTTTGTCATCTGAGCCACCAGGGAAGGTTCCCAGGTGCAGGTCAATTCTCCCATTTATTGGGTGGACTATTCCACAGTGACTGAAGCAGTCTCCACTAGCTTACTAGTATGCTCCTGCTAGCGGGGTGGGATTGAAATAGCTGTTTATTCCTTAAACCCAAGAATTTAAAGATTGCTCAAAAACAGTATTACAAACATTATCAAAACAACTCCACACCATTATTTCTTTCCCATACATGAATGCTATTGTAGATCTTATATCTAAATTGAAGTGTATTTCACACTAGGCTTGAGTAAGATTATTATTATAATGATTATGAGGAAAGAAGGCAATAAGACTTTTCCATAAGGTATCAAGTCTTTTTAATATCTCAACAGTTTGAATAAAAATTGTATTAAATGTGTCAAGGAAAATGCTGATCATTCCCGTAAAACATATTTTTATAACTGTATGATTCAATCTTTTTTACTTTTCAGTCATAAAAAGTCCTACAAGCATATATTGAGCCCCTATTATTTTCCAGATGAGTTATACACAGAGATGATGAATAAAACATGGCCCCTGCCTTCAAGAAGTTCTCATTCTATGTTGAATTCTCTATTCCTGGAATATATGGGTCAATTGAAAATAAAAACAGAATAGAATTCAAGTTTCAGGTAGTGTAAATCTGAGAGAAAGTATATTCCATTTTTTTCTCTAAATGAAATTTTTCTCATTTTCAGACTTAATGAATGAACACGCTTTCCCCCTCCTCATTCGACATATTTGTTTCAATTCCTTCTTAGAAACGTTTTACTCATTACTCTGGAGAATTTTAAATTATGTCTATGAATAAAATAAATGTCAAATAAGTGTTTAAATCATATGTAAATTTCAACATGGAATTGCTACTGGCTAACATACAAGGCTCTTGTGGCCCCATTCTCAAATAATAGATGTCACAGGAAATGAAAGTTATCCACAGGTGGTTGTTGTTCAGTCACCCAGTCGTGTCCAACTCTTTGTGACCCCATGGACTGCAACACACCAGGCTTCCCTGTCCATCACTAACTCCCAGAGCTTGCTCAGTCTCATGTCCCTTGAGTCAGTAATCCCATCCAATCATCTCATCCTCTGTCACCCTCTTCCCTTCCAGATCTCAATCTTTCCCAGCATCAAAGTCTTTTCCAATTAGTCAGCTCTTCTCATCAGGTGGCCAAAGAACTGGAGCTTCAGGATCAGTCCTTAAAGGTTGAATGGAGTGTGTATTACAGTGAAACAGTCACTGTATATATGGTTGAGAGCACACATATAACCAGTAAGTCTGCCCTGTCCACACTTCTGTCTTGGCTATCTAGCCGTTTAGAACCTCACTGAGAATGGCAACATAAAAAGAAAACCACATATAAATCAAGCAGTTGGTAAGTACCAATTGAACTTCATTTAATGACACCAGATTGGGACAAAATCTGAGAAACTTTTTAAGTGGCCCTGACACAGTAAAGAATAACATGGTAAAACAGAAAGACATTAAGATATCTTCCAAAGGGTTAACTTAAGCGTGCCTGCAATAATTAGCTTCTGAGTATTTCCGATCTCTTGCTTTTCTGATTTGAATCTGATTAAATAATTTTAGGTTTAAAAAGTCATAAAATTAAGGACTTCCCTGATAGTCCTGTGGTTAAAACTCTACGCTTCCAAAGCAGGGACAGAGTGGGTTTGATCCCTGGTCTGGGAACTAAGATACCACATGCAGAATGGCATGGCCAAAAGAAAAAAAAAAAAATGAAGACACACAAAACAGGTTTGGCATGTTAAAAGTTCTGGTACTCCTGCAGCAAAGAAACAGGTTAATATTAAAAACTCGTAGGTTTTGTGGTCAACACTGTGAAACACTATTTCATGTGACATCTGTTAATACCTCACAGGATGCACGTCAGTAAATGTTAGAGTTAAGACATCTTAAGCTCCATGAACCACAGCATCACACTCGTGCTTCCTGTGCCCTGGTTTTTCACAGCATGTATAGCCTGTATAATCCTGAAATCAAGACAGCCAGAGACCTGTAAATGAGGCAGTACAGCAAAATTATTGATAAAGCACTTTCTGTCTGTAAAGGATGAGCCCAGCACACTTGCTGGTAAGTGGTACAGGTTGTAATACAGAAGGCAAGACCTTTTTGATCCCAAATGGATTTTTCCCCCCTCTCTGACTTCTGTGTTGAGAGAAGGTGCTAGAGATAAGACAGAGTAAGATATTTTTAGCAGAGAAGCAGCTCTTCATGAGACAGACACCTTTAGGGAAATACTGCAGGCAGCTACGAGATTTTACTCTATTTAGCAAATGTGCATGGGAGTTCAATACCTGTTTGTTGAGTGAATCAATGTTGAAAAGATTAAATGACATGAGTGCAGAGTACCATGGGGAATGTAACTGGGTGTCGATCCTCACTACTGCTTTTGATTCAAATGGCTTAGTGCCAAAAATGACAACATAAAACAAAATAACCTCAAGATGTGATTCTTTTCTTATTTTTACCCCCTCTCTGACTTCTGTGTTGAGAGAAGGTGCTAGAGATAAGACAGAGTAAGATATTTTTAGCAGAGAAGCAGCTCTTCATGAGACAGACACCTTTAGGGAAATACTGCAGGCAGCTACGAGATTTTACTCTATTTAGCAAATGTGCATGGGAGTTCAATACCTGTTTGTTGAGTGAATCAATGTTGAAAAGATTAAATGACATGAGTGCAGAGTACCATGGGGAATGTAACTGGGTGTCGATCCTCACTACTGCTTTTGATTCAAATGGCTTAGTGCCAAAAATGACAACATAAAACAAAATAACCTCAAGATGTGATTCTTTTCTTATTTTTCCTCCCCAGCACCAGGTTAACTATGATTTCTAACTCTTTATGTCACTAACATTCCACACTCCAATCTTTGACACATGTGAAAAATATGGAACTCAAAGAAGTTAAGTAAATTTTCCTAGCTCATTTCACTAATAAGGAAAAAACTGAGATTCAAAATCAAAAGCCTTTGCCTATCTTCACCAGTAAGTCTCATATTTACTCTGCTGAAGGTAAAGCCAGAAATAATTTCTAAGCCACCACTGACCTGAAACTGCAGCACCTTTGCAGGACATTAACAATTCCTATCACACCTATGGCTCCTCCTTTTCTCTTTATGCATTTAAAGGGATATGATTTCCCAACGAGCCGCTGTGCCAAGCAATTGAATACTGCAAGTCCTCTCACCAAGAGGAAATGCATTTTCAATATCATAATGGGAGTCGATGGGAAAATGGGATTTGCTTCACAGGAATTTGCCAGCTTTGCTGGAATTCATTCAATGCATAAGTTAGTAGAAACCTTTGATGTAGAGAGCAATGGAATAAATTCCTCAAATCAGTTATTGAATATTATTAGGCATCCTGAAGGCAGTGCCCATGTCTTCTTGTTCATCTGTGTATCTTTCAAGGTAGAGTTCTTTGGACCTGATGTTTAATAATTGCCTGACAGAAATAAATTCTTTGAAGAGGATGCATGGTCTACAGAAGGTTGAATAGAAAGGCAAGGGTGGGACTTCCCCGGTGGTCCAGTGGTCAAGAATCCACTTGCCAAGGCTGGGGTCATAAATTCAATCCCTGTTCCAGGAAGATCCCACGTGCCACGGAGCAACTAAGCCTTTGTGCCACAACTACTAAAACTAAGCTCTTAGAGGTGGTGTTCTGCAACGAAAGAAGCTACTGCAGTGAGAAGCTGGAGCACCGCAACTAGAGTGTAGCCCCGCTCACAGCAACTAGAAAAAGCCCGGGTCGAGCAACAAAAACCGAGCACAAGCAAAAATAAAATAAATACATAAATGATTAAAAAATAAAGAAAGGCAGGGGCAAGTCATGTGATGTCTGTTAGAGATCCTTAGGATTTTATCTCTTCTATGTAAAGAAAAACAGCTAATGTGTAGTATCTCACATGATTTTCTCAAAGTGAAAGTGTTATTCGCTCAGTCGTGTCGGACTCTTTTCAACCCCATGGACTTTAGCCCACCAGGCTCCTCTGTCCATGGAATTCTCCAGGCAAGAATACTGGAGTGGGTTGCCATTCCCTTCTCCAGGGGATCTTCCTCATCCATGGATCAATCCCAGGTCTCCTGCATTGCAGGCTGATTCTTTACCATCTAAGCCAGCAGGGAAGCCCCATCTTCTCAAAATGCAAATCAAACTATATCACTTCTGTGACTAAGCATAGAGTGAAAATTGGGAAGGGATGTGAATACAAGGAAATGGATGGATGCAAGGAAATCATCTGGAATAGCTTTTCAACAATTCATGAAAATAGCTGATCATTTAGACCCCAAAGGTAGAAGAGGAAAGACTGGGCGGTGGAAGAACATGACACATTTAGAATGTAAATCTTCACAGAGCATAGTAATGCTTCCATATTTCTGGTTGTTTGCTTTTTTTTCCCCTTCCATCTACTTGAGGATTTTTTCTGTACCAGAATATTATTAATTTTATTTGTTGTTCTTTGTGTAAATATATTTTAAAAGTATATCATAGTAGTAGTAGTAGAAAACTAGTATTATAAATACTAGCTCTTATCTCCCCAAATCTCTGAGTATGACACCAATTCTATCTCACTTGAAAAACAGACTGCTTCAGCATTACCTGTGAAGATATGTTATGACGATGCGGAGACACAGTCTTTCAAATATCAAAGCACTGAGAACTAAAGAATCACTATTACC
Source organism: Cephalophus harveyi (assembly GCA_006410635.1). Taxonomy (NCBI): domain Eukaryota; kingdom Metazoa; phylum Chordata; class Mammalia; order Artiodactyla; family Bovidae; genus Cephalophus; species Cephalophus harveyi. The sequence goes on from SJYT01030898.1 coordinate 368,199, forward strand.
AAAAGACACCATTTTCTTTAAAATTATATTGGTCAACTTCATACAGTCATCTCGGTTCATGTACTGTGTTTGGAACAAACACTTCCCCTATTGACTGACGAGTGGAGTCTTCCACTCGGGTGAAATCTTCTCATGGCAGGGCTTCCTCCATCGCAAGAGGACTTTTCTAAGTCAACTGACCACCTCTCATCTATCTGCTGTGGAGAAAGGAGGTATAAAAAACTAGATATGGTGCTTGTTCCTCTTGGTTTCACATCCTCTCCCCTACTCAGCATCTCCTCTAAGCAATCCCTCTAGAGCCAGCCCCAACAGTGATTTTAATAGGATGCTCTTTACAATGACTGGCAAAGGCCTTTACACATCTCTGCATCCCTAGAACTCAAAATGAAGCTTGCAGACTTCCCTGATAGTCCAGTGGTTAAGAATAAGCCTGCCAATGCAGGGAACATGGGTGGGCCAGGAAGATTCCACGTGCCATGGGGCAACTAAGCCCGTGCTCCGCGACTACTGAGCCTGTGCTCACGAGCCCAGGAGACGCAGCTTCTGAAGCCCACATACGCCAGAGCCCATGCTCCACAATAAGAGAAAGCCTGCGTAGCAAAAGAGAGCCAGCACAACCAAAACTCAATAAAAATAAATTTAAAATGTTAAACATCTATTGTTTAAAACTTAAACTTGCCTCATGATAAATACTCTAAACAAACTTGCAGAACAAAAAAAAAAATTTTCTGGAGAGTCAGTTCTTGTATACATAAGTATCTGATGTTTGAAAACTGAGTCCCAATCTTTATGGGAAAAATGAAACATCTAAATAATAATGTACATATCTGTAAACATAAACTCTGCCTGGTAGTAACAACAATAAAAGAGAACACATAATGAGCTAACACTAATGTTGTATTTCAACAGTAACCGTCTAAAATAGGTATTAACTCTGTTTAACAGATGAGGAAGTAAACGAGAGGGAAAGGACTTAACCAAGACCACAAACCTAGTGTTTAAGAAATGAAATCCCACCTAATGAAGACTATGCTAACTTCACTGCAGAATATTGACATTTACAGAACTGAGTGGATTCTAGCTTTTCATTAAAATGACCTAGTATCTCATAGACATAACATTCGTCTGTTTTCTAGTTTTTATTTTTTTTACTGATATATATTTTTAAAATTTTACATAATGTGGCTGAAACATGGTTGCGAAGAACTGTGGATAACTTTAAAGAGGAGATTTGTTAGCACAAAAGATTTTTTGATATTCTGTAGGTAATCAAACCATCTCCATTACAATGGAGAGTATCTTGTAAGGATGTGTCTTGCAGGGCTTCTGGGAAATTTAAAGCTATTTGGTTCTCTCCAAATGTTTAAATACTGGAAGTATCATCTGACTGGTTAATGCCCACACATAGACAGTCTAGTTATCAAAGTTGCCACGTGGGACAGAAAAAAGCTATTCCACACTTTAAACAAGTAGAAATGAGTCCCATAGTAAGAGAATTTAAATCCCTTTATTTACTAACAACATCGGCTTAAGTATCCAATCACGTAAGTTAAATTTGTTTACTAATACAGAAATGATTAGAATGTGTTTAACTTTCTTTAACACAAATTCCCATGTGTACTTTAATAATTAGACCAACAGTATCAACCCTGTAAATTAGCTGCTCAAAAAATTACACATGCACACACATTCACACATATACCCTTTAACTAAAAATATATGCACACTGAAAGTTAAAAATGATAAATTTAATTTGATCCCATTTCGTGAAAGTTTTCATTGCACAACAGAAGTGTTTATTTGGTTTTAAAGCAGGCAAGACAGCCTTTGAAAAAGCATGAGACTCACAAAGCAAAATATTAAGGTAAACGTAGACAGACTATCTGGAATTGACTCAAATAATCACTAGACACTAATAAAATTCGTCTTGGAAAGAGGAAGGCGTGGAGGTAAATTTACATTGTATTTTATTATATTCTTTAATGTTATCTAATTTCCAAACAGCGGACCCAAGGTAATGCAAATTCTATTTTATGAGAGCAAATTAAGCCTAGTTTGCATAAACACAAAGCAGTATCTATTTTTTCAGTAAAAATACCAAGTCCCTGAACAGTATTTTTATGATACTACTTAACAAGTTTGTACTTCTTTGGCAAGAAGTTGTTTTACTTCCAAAGTATAAAAGAGAAAATTTTAAAAAGGGAATAAAAAGCTAAGTGAAAATGCTCAATTCTGTGCAATTCATTCCAATCTCAATAGTGATTTTAGTGGTATTGCTTTTTTTCACCCTGCACCCACAGAGACACACTTCAAGTACTTGAGGCAGAAGGTCCAGCCTCCAAGAGGTGTGGAGGGTCCTTAAAGCTAACTATTGTATGATTACCTGTACTCTTTCCACCGAGTTTTATCCTTCCTTTTGGTCAAGGCAGTACATGCTCTAGATCAGTCCTCCTGCTAATAAGTGTGAAGTAGTCAATGCATGTTTAACACAATGCAGATGCTCCACTGAAAACATTAGTTGTTCGTGGGTGATTGAGTATTTCTAACTGATTTTTAGAGAAGATTAGGCATTAATGTAATATTGCCTAGCAAATCATTTCAGCAGAAGCAAGTTAGTGGAAGTGGTTATATATTCAAAATTAGGTTTTGGCCAATTGATTCTTAATTACACAATCAGGGGCTCAAGAGATCAAAGTTAATCGTCCTTTCTCCTCCCTTTAGACATATAGATACACACTCACACATACACACACCAGAAAAAGTTCTAGCTGTTCTTAGGAATCAAAGCATATCCTGGCAGTATTTGTCTAAGAATAAAGCTTCAAATGTCTAAGCAAGACCACCTACAGTCTATCTGATTGTTCCCTTCAAGGAAGCCAGAAAGAATGTCGATTTAAGAGCCAGGAGCAGCAGCTAAGTGTAGTTTAAAAAGAACACATTGGAAACCCTCCCTATCTGTCAGGTTCACCATTTCTGTGAAAAAGAACACCAGTTAATGTGACTTCAAGAGACTCCAACTATTTAAGTAGCCATTCAGCTCAGGTACAAGGAAAAAAAGAGTGCAGGATTTAAGGATGGAAATAAAAGGACTGAAAAATATATGAAGAACCATATATAGACGTGTAAACACACACACTCAAGCGCATGCATTCATTTGCTCTGGTCCAGCCACACATGCTACCTGAATGTGACAAATTTTCCTACGACACAGATCTTTTGAGTTTGGTATTTTCTTGATGCATGAAATACTTTGCACGTGAATCTTTACAGAGCTGATTTCTTACCCTTCAGGTTATAGCCTAGATATAACCCCGCCTCTGCTAAGCACCATATTTAGAATCCTTTCTTCCTTGTCCCATTCATCCTCAGCATGTCTTTTCCTTTAGCTTTATAGCCCTTAGAACCCAGCACAACGCCTGCCTTATACTAGGCACTTAATACAATTTTCTGTTAGTGTCAGGCACTCCCCTGAACAGGTAATTCTATTAGGACAGTGAATGGCTACACATGCTGGAATATAAGTGTGCACTGAATATATTCCAAATTGTTCTAGAGACTGAGTATACGTGGAATAAAACACTACAGAAATGCAGAAATAAAATATGTGCTTGTCCTCGAGAATTCCTGTCTAGTGGGAGAGGACACAGAGCAAACTACATGCATGGTACAAGATAAGAAAGCACCTAGGGGGACTTCCCTGGTGGTCCAGTGGTTAAGACTTCGTCTTCCAATGCAGGGGAGATGAGTGTGACCCTGGTTGGGAGCTACGACAACCACAAGCCTCGGGGCCAAAACCAAAACATAAAACAGAAGCAATATTGTAAGAAATTCAAGAAAGACATTTATTAAAAATGGTCCACTTAAAAAAAAAAAGTCACAGAGGATTAAGGGACTTCAGAAAAGGGAAGCCAAGCATGAGGCAGGCAAAATTCCAGAGGTTGGTGATAGATTAGGAGGGTCTCCAGAGACTGAGCTCAATAAAACAGAGCTTAGACGTGTTCTCCCGTCAAAAGAGAAAGCAAGTATGCAGGTCTGAAGTTATGAGAATTTTTTGATCTGTCTGAAAGATGAATTTATCTATATGAGTGTGGTGATATGTGGGAAAACAGCTAAACAAAGCAGAGCTGTATCCACATAAGAAAACAATATTGTCACATCTATCCACAACACCAATACAATAAAACTCGACAATCCTTATAATTCAGGTCAAGGCTTGTCAATGTGTCAAAGCCTTTTCCCACCATGCCTGTTGACCTGCCATTCTGTAGAGATGCCAGAACATGTGAGAGACAAGAGCATGGGTTCTGAAATCAAAATCCTTGACAAGAATCTCAGTCTCCCACTTTTCTCTCTAATGCCACCCATTTGGAGAGTTATGGGCTCAACCTCAGTTCCTCCATCCATAGTCCAGGGTAGGGATGAACAAGAAACTTCAAAACAGTCTTAGGAAGCAACGTGATGCACATGAGAAGATCTGCACAAGGAGTGTCATGTAAAACTCGATAAAAACATTCATCACGCTCCGGAACAACTTCCTTACTTTGTGCACATCTGAGGTTATTTACTAAAAGCAGTATTTCAGAGACAATTTGCTTATTTACTCAACAGTGTAATTGGGAAAGCTGTCCCTGATCCGGGCCTGACCAAAGCCCTAGGCACAACCCTTCACACCACTTCGCTTTCACACATGCTGTTTGCTCTCTCTATCTGAAGTCCTTTCTCTCATTTGCCCAACTCCTGATTTTCCTTGCTGTATGACACAGGGAACCCAAAGCTGATGCTCTGTGACAATCTAGAGGGGTGGGATGGGGAGGGAGGTGGGTGGGAGGTTTAAGAGGGAGGAGACATATGTATACCCATGGCTGATTCATGTTGATGGTAGGAGCCATCATGGTGTTGTAAAGTAATTATCCTCAAATTAAAAATAAAATTAAATCTTAAAAAGTCAACTTGATTCTTGCTTGTTCCTGAAAATCTTCCTTGACTCCCTCCATCTTCCACCTCTTTCTGATTCCAGTGCCTCTAACACTGTGTCTGTCCATAGGTACTTGTCACTGAGGAAAAACCAGGGTCTACCGTAATGACTGATTTAAATATCCACATGCCTGGCTGCAAACTACATCATTTGTGATGCTCGTTACAAAATGAAAACACAGGGAAAAAAAAAAAAAAAAACCTAAAATATGAAATGGTTTTCCTGGTGGCTCCAGCGGTAAAGAATCTGCCTGCAATGCAGGAGAGGCAAGTTCGATCCTGGGGTCGGGAAGATCCCCTGGAGAAGGGAATGGCAACTCACTCCAGTATTCTAGCCTGGAGAAACCCATGGACAGAGGAGCCTAGCAGGCTATAGTCAATGCGTGGGGCCACAAAAAAAAAAAAAACAAAAAACATGACAGCAACTAAAGAACAACAAAAATATGAAATACTTTCATTTCTTCCACTTAGTTCTTGTGGCTTATATGCTTGCTCCTTTCTCTCACCAGACTTCAATCACAAAAAATTAAGAATTCCCAGACTGACATCAGGGAATGAACCCAGGCATGGGGGCCCCTTCTTAGTAGCAGAGACCTGTGTGACACCATGGATTTTTTTTCCAATTTATTTTAATTGGAGGCTAATTGCTTTACAATATTGTGGTGGTTTTTGTCATACATTCACATGAATCAGCCATGGGTGTACATGCGTTCCCCATCCTGATCCTCCCTCCCACCTCCCTCCCCAACCCAACCCCATGGATTTTATGCACAAGAAACCAGCCCTGTCCCTCCAGAATCTTGGGGTGTCATGGCCACATCATCCAACTTTTTTCTGTCTTCAGCACAGAGCCTATCACAGTGTAGCGCTCAATGCATGTTTATTGAGGATGTTCTGAATGGTACATCATGACACACGGAATCCACAGCCTGGGTATGCCCAGTCGCTTCAGTCATGCCCAGCTCTTTGTGACCCTATGGACTGCAGCTCACCAGCCTCCTCAGTCCATGGGATTCTCCAGGCAAGAATACTGGAGTGGGTTGCCATGCCCTCCTCCAGGGGGTCTTCCCGACCCAGGGATCGAACCCGCGTCTCTTAGGTCTCCTGCGCTCTCAGACGGGTTCTTTACCACTAGCGTCCCCTGGGAAGTCCACAGCCTAGTACTCACAAATACTCTAACGAAAGAAATGCAGCATGCAAACAGAAACAGTGGGTGAATTTTCTGCCACTTCAGAGCTCTCCTGCTTCTTTACTCAGTCCGCACGCTGTTCCCATCCCTTCCTTTCCTCCTGCCTTTCTGTATCATCCATCACCGACACACCATCTTGACTGCCTGGATCCTTGCGGTCAAGCTGAGCAGTGTACTTCACACTTTTAAAAACTATTGCCAGAGCTCTCTCTGATGGCTTTAAGAGCATTCACCTCACTTTTACTCTCTCTCATCCACATCCTCTGAGGATTTGCATTCCTTAAAGTTAGGAGATGAAAGTGCTAAGAAAATCAGAGTAGCATCCCCAATGAGCTCCTGCTTCTGTTCTGCCCTCCGTACACTTCATTCCCCTAGAAGAGAGAATGACCTCTTAGAAAAACATGCAACGGATCTCTTTACCCTCCCACTCCAAGTCTCCAGCGGCAGCAAATCTCCACCACACATTTCCCAGTCACGTCCCTATCCACCTCCACAGCCCTCCCTCCCCATCTCTCTTCTCTGCCTCACTCAGGACAACATGCCACCGCAATCTCTTTCTTTCTTTATGCACCTGCCTGGCTCCTCCCCATTCTAGGGAAAGAGTTTCCACAGTGCTTTCCTTCCAGTCTCTGCTCTGAAGTTACTACTTCACAGAGGAATTCCCTAAGGGCATTGATTGCTGTTTTTATCTTAATCCTGTCTTATCCACAGCACTTACATAAACAAGTACAGTTCTCTTCCCTTCCAAGGTGAATTCATTGTTTCACACCAAAATCACTTTAGGCAAGACTGTCTCCTGCAATTCTGCATCCCTATACAGAGAACAATGCCTAGCAAAGAGCAGACACTCAGCAAATATTTGTGAAAGTTGTTAAAGGTGGGAAAACTCCAAGTACTAAGTAAACATGCGTCTCTGGGAGAATGGGGTTCGCCTTGAGCGCTCACTGGGTGTGGAGTTGGGGGGGAGGGCAGGCACAGAGCATCTCCCATTTCCAACACGTGACCCTGAGGATCTGCTGTTTGAGGAAATTCCTGGGCACATCGACTGCAAACCCAGTTAGACTTGAACTCTGTCTAGTCAAGGCTATGGTTTTTCCTGTGGTCAGGTACGGATGTGAGAGTTGGACTGTGAAGAAGGCTGAGCACCGAAGAATTGATGCTTTTGAACTGTGGTGTTGGAGAAGACTCTTGAGAGTCCCTTGGACTGCAAGGAGATCCAACCAGTCCTTTCTGAAGGAGATCAGCCCTGGGATTTCTTTGGAAGGAATGATGCTAAAGCTGAAACTCCGTGTACTTTGGCCACCTCATGGGAAGAGTTGACTCATTGGAGAAGACTCTGATGCTGGGAGGGATTGGGGGCAGAAGGAGAAGGGGGCAACCGAGGATGAGATGGCTGGATGGCATCACGGACTCGATGGACGTGAGTCTGAGTGAACTCCGGGAGTTGGTGATGGACAGGGAGGCCTGGCGTGCTGCGATTCATGGGGTTGCAAAGAGTCGGACATGACTGAGCGACTGAACTGAACTGAACTGATAGTGTCGAACGTAATAAGCTGTGACTTAAAATTGGTATTCATTCCTTTCCTTCAAAAACTAAAAAAAAAAAAAAACTAAACTAAACTAAATATGTGCTATTCCGTCTGTTTTTGTGAGAAAAGTATGGTATAACTTGACTAAATGGAACACGGGTATAAAATTGCAGAAAATAAAAAGTAAGCCTTTTCCCAAGTTCACCTCTCAACCCTGCCTGAGGCAATCATTGATAACTTGCCCCAAGCGCGTATTTCAGACGTTTTCTGTCTTCATCCATGTTAGCATGCATGTAGCGTTCATTTTCTTCTAAAAATGGGAGAAACAAAGCACACACTTGCAGCATCTTTTGACCTTTTTGCATTTAATCGGCTTTAGAAATCCGTTACCACACTGTATCCAGATCAGTTTGGCATGTTTAACAGTTCTATACCAATCCAGTCAGTTCAGTCGCTCAGTCCTGTCTGACTCTTTGCAACCCCATGGACTGCAGCTTACCAGGCCTCCCTGTCCATCACCAACTCCTGGAGTTTACTCAAACTCATGTCTATACCACTCCATGATACACAAAAAGCATACTTTACCTTAAAAAGTATTTCTTTGGTAAACATTCATTCTTCACTCCGCACCCCCACTCCCATGAAGAGGCCGGGAAAATCTCAGCAGATTAGAGCTGTTTGGAATCGCATGCTGCTGCTACTGCTAGTTAGCCCCTAAGCTGGGTCCCACTCTTTTGTGACCCCATGGACTGTGAGATTTCCCAGGCAAGAATACTGGAGTGGGTTGCCATTTCTTCCTCCAGGGGATCTTCCTGACCCAGAGATTGACCTGTATCTCTTGCATCTCCTGCATTGGCAGGAGGATTCTTTACCACTGAGCTGCCAGGGAAGCCTAGTTGTTATCTCACACTTAATACCTTACGACGGGAATAAGGGGGTAGGGGCGCTTCCCCAGAGGCTCAGCAGTAACTGTAAGGAATCTGCCTGCAATGCAGGAGCCACAGGAGACTCAGGTTCGATCCCTGGGTAGGAAGATCCCCTGGAGGAGCGCCTTGCAACCTACTCCAGTATCCTTACCTGGAAAATCCCGTGGACAGAGGAGCCTGGTGGGCTACAGTCCATAGAGTCACAAAAAGGTGGACACAACTGAAGTGACTGAGGATGCACGCACCCATGGGAATATGGGAAATGGATTCTTTCCCCAGAGGGAAAAACAGAGAGGGGATGTAAGGAGAATCTGTGGTCAGGGACAGATACAAGAGTGGTCCCCAGCACACCCCTCTCTGCTTCCCCACTATCCCAACAAGACGATCAGTGAGATGACTGACGAAAAAGATCTAAAATGCTTCTTTATATTTGTCACATACCCATGTCATTTACAGCACTCTTACTTTTCTCTTTACCCACTTCCCTGGTGGCTCAGAGGTTAAAGCGTCTGCCTCCAATGCAGGAGACCCAGGTTCGATCCCTGGGTTGGGAAGATCCCCTGGAGAAGGAACTGGCAATCCACTCCAGTATTCTTGCCTGGAGAATCCCACGGACGGAGCAGCCTAGTAGGCTACAATCCACGGGGTCGCAAAGAGTCAGACACGACTGAGCGACTTCACCTTCACCTTCACCTACTTTTCTCTTTAAGTTGACTTTTTGCTCAAATTTATTTCACAAGAAAACTTGATGTCACTACTGTAACAGAGAACCTATATCACATGCCATAAGTAACTGTAATCATAAAAATGAATTCCACAAAATCAAAGCAATGTGATTAAGTTCCATCTAGATGCTGTAGCCTGCCAAAGTCTCTAAGAAAGGGAGGCGGGGAGACTTGAGGCCCAAGGAGGTGTTTCAGTTTAGTTGCTCAGTTGTGTCCAATTCTTTGCGATCCCATGGACTGCAGCACGCCAGGCTCCTCTGCCCATCACCAACTCCCAGAGATTGCTCAAACTCATGGTGTTGCTGCTGCTGCTAAGTCACTTCAGTCGTGTCCGACTCTGTGCAACCCCAGAGACGTCAGCCCACCAGGCTCGCCCGTCCCTGGGATTCTCTAGGCAAGAACACATGGGGTGGGTTGCCATTTCCTTCTCCAATGCATGAAAGTGAAAAGTGAAAGTGAAGTCGCTCAGCCATGTCTGACTCATAGCAACCCCATGGACTGCAGCCTACCAGGCTCCTCCATCCATGGGATTTTCCAGGCAAGAGTACTGGAGTGGGGTGCCATTGGTATCCAACAATCTTATCCTCTGTTGTTCCCTTCTCCTCCCGCCTTCAACTTTTCCGAGCATCAAGGTCTTTTCCAGTGAGTCAGTTCTTCACATCAGGTGGCCAAACCTTGGGAGCTTCAGCTTCAGCATCAGTACTTCCAAGGAATATTCAGGACTGATTTCCTTTGGGACTGACTGGTTTGATTTCCCTGCAGTTCAAGGGACTCTCAAGAGTCTTCTCCAACATCACAGTTCAAAAGCATCAGTTCTTTGGCACTCAGCTTTCTTTATGATTCAACTCTCACATCCATCCATACGTGACTACTGCAAAAACCATGGCTTTGACCAGATGGGTCTTTGTTGGCAAAGTAATGTCTCTGCTTTTTAATATGCTGTCTAAGTTTGCCATAGCTTTTCTTCCGAGGAGCAAGTATCTTTTAATTTCATGGCTGCAGTCACCATCTGCAATGATTTTGGAGCCCAAGAAAATAAAGTCTCTCACTGTTTCCATAGTTTCCCCATTTATTTGCCATGAGGGACACGTTAATCTTTCTGTTTAACACTAGCCAAAGACTAACAATAAACTAAGAGCATCTTCTCCACTGTGATAGACTGAAAGACAAGGGAAGAGGGAATGACTGATGAAATAAAAACTGCCTGTTTTCTCAAGTTTTTCCCAAGTTCCATAATTTCTGGAATTCAGGGAACCAAATATACCAGTAATGTTCATTGTTTTTTGTTTGTTTTCTTTAATTGAGAAACTTCTAACAAATCAGATGTAAGTGAATTCTTAGAAAGCCACTTTTAAGCTTATTTAAAGCCTTTCTGTGTTGCTTATCTCAACCAAACAAGAGGCAGTTAATGGCAACACAATTAAACCCTTGGGTATTTCTCTCTGGAAAGTCCTTCAAAGCTCACCTATTTACAGTGAGAACAGGCTTGGGGGTGGGTAGACACTTGGCTGTAGTTCAGCCCTTGAGTGGGTCCCTGGCCCTGGCCAAAGCACTGCCTCCTTACAGGTCTCAGTCTGCCCCAGAAAATACAGGAAGTCGATTACCGCCTTACTCTCTCCTTCTCTATAAATTAGCATCAATACTCTCTCTTGGGTTAATTCTTGGCCTTACAGATGGTTACCGGTTACCTTTCTCTTTCCATACTACCTCTCTGCTCAATAGAAGATGAATCGATTTTTTTTTTTTTAATGCAAGGTACTTTGCAACCTTTTTTGCTTAAAATTCTCCCATGGCTTTCCTGTGCACAAAGCAATAAAATCTGGATTTCTACAGTGGGCAATTTGGTCTGCATAATCTGGCCTCTAAACAAAAGTATTTGTTCCTCATATGCATCTAGCGCTTCCCTAACTCTCTCTGCTTCAAACCCTTTGATCATGCTGTTCTCTATGTATAAAATATATCCCATCCCACCCCTACCCCAATCAGCTGCTCTTTCTACAGCATTTGGTGTTGAGGTTAGAGGCAAAAGTGTTCAAACTATAAGAAAAAGCAGGTTCAAATTCCCTCAAATGGGCATCGTGGTCTGATTAAATGTCAAAAGTGACCCCTTTAAGACCTCATCTAAACTAGACTATCCTGTTGTTTAGTCACTAAGTCATTTCCAACTATCCCTACCCATTGGATATTTTCTATTCACATCCTGTTTGTTTCATGATCAACCAACTTCCCATCCCGACACTTAACTTATTAATGTGCTTACCTTCTCTTAGGGGAGGCAGGATCCAAAGCAAATCATCTTTCCCTAAAGGCTACAGTCACTTCAATATGGTGATTATGGAATCCCCAGAGCCAGCACAAGACCTGGCACAGAAGAGTTGTTTCACTTATGCTCATTAAATGTCTCCAACAAGAGACACACTTACGACTCCCAAAGTTCATGACAGCCAAGTATCCTAAGCTCGATGTTTAGTTACTCAGTTTTCTACGTGCCCTGGCTCTTAAAAGCCTAATCAAAAATTTCTAAAATGAGCTCATACAAACTCATGGTGACCCTTCCTTATCTTCTGCTACCAAGTAAATGTAATTCTAAGTAAAAGAAAAGCAAAAGAACGAAAGAACCTACACACACACACACACACACACACACATATGTAAGTGTGTGCAAAGTCACTTTAGTCATGTCCAACTCTTTGCGATCCAAAGCACTGGCCAGGCTCCTCTGTCCATGGCATTGTCCAGGCAAGAATACTGGAGTATGTTGCCCTGCCCTCCTCCAGGGGATCTTCTCAACCCACTGATCAAATCTGCAAACTCTTAAGTTTCCTGCCCTGGGAAGCAGGTTCTTTACCACTAGCACCACCTGGGAAGACCATATCATATATACCTAGGATCCTCTTACAGGTGACTGCCTTTCTGCTAAAACATGCTGGAAAGGACCAAGGTGGCACTAGTGGGCATTGAGGAGCACAGCCACTACACATTTCTACCTAGGTGTTCTCATTTGCAAGCAGGCACTTGCATGAAAAAGGCCCCTAACTCATGTTAATCCTTTTCATTTGCAATGACTCTAGAAAAACATGCAGAGCAAATGCATATTTGTGAATTACCCTTCTGTTTACACAGGAATCCTACTGGCTAATTGTTCCTACACCTTGATCACAAATGTGACCCTATCAAAGGATTAGTAAAATTGGCTTCTTAAGAAAACATGATATCAAAATTCAGGATGAATTATCAATTAAAATGAACGTTCATTGGTTTTAACACAAAGGGCCTTGTTAGGCTGAACCTCTTTATTGGAAATGTTGCTTTGAAAAGAAGAGGATAGAGCAGTTCTCTATTCTGCATTCTTCTTATGCTTCTTTCATACAGACAAGAGGGGGGAATAATTTGAGAGCAAACTAACTTGTCTACTGATATAATTTATCCATGAAAGGAAAACAGTGTGGTCATTCAGAAACAAAGACACACACAAATGCACATACACATGCCCACATACACACACACACACACAATATGTACATAAATATTTAACTATATAGTTAAAAATACTAAATAACACACTGAATCAAACCATCAAAATTAAGTCAATCAATTCTGTTCCAAAACTCAGAAACAATGAGTAATTACTAATTTTTATCTTCTAGGTAGAAAACTGGCACTCCAAAACATCCACTGCATTCAGAGCTCTGTGCTGGGATCTTTACATTATCTCATTTATTACTCAAAGCAATCATGAAAATACAGGCAGACATTTTCACTTCAGAGAGAAGGAAACCAAGTCTTAGAAAGGATAAAATACAAGCCCATGTCAAGTCATTTGTAAAAGATGTTATTACTGCTGTTTAGCCACTAAGTCGTGTCTGAATATTTTGCGACCCTATGGACCATCGTCGCCTGCCAGGCTCCTCTGTACGTAGGATTTCCCTGGCAAGAATACTGGACTGGGTTACCGTTTCCTTCTCCCGGGTATCTTCCTGACACGGGGCTCGAACACGTGTCTCCTGTGTCTCAGCACTGGCAGGTGGATTCTTTCCCACTGAGCCACCTGGGAATCTTGTAAAAGAATACACATGCCCAAAGATCCCATATATAGTTGACTTCAAATAACGTACAGGTTTTAGCTTTCTCTTTCCAATACCATCACATTCCCACCCATCATGTTAATACTGATCATTAGTAACCTAGTGAGAATCTCATGCTGGGGTTAAAATATTCATATCACTTATATCACAGTTGGACTTAAGTAGAGACACAACTTTAAGGCCAGTGGTTTTTTAACTAGAACCAGACTTGCTTGGAGGATAGTTTTATGTAGATTCCTGTGATCAGCTCAAGAAGGAAAAAAAAAAAAAATGTGAACAGGAGTTCTTACATGTGGCCCAGAAACTACTCTGTAAAAACACATCAATGATATATGCACTTCAAGGTTTTCTCTCCACCTTTTATTTCCACTGGACTATTGATTCATAGGTCATGATCTTCTTTCCTACTCTCATTCACCACATTCTTGTCACTCAGGGAATTATGCCCATTTTAAAGATGATAAAGGTCATCTTAAAGCAGTGAGACTCAGGGCAGGTAAAGGGCATAATCTTGAGTCCAACACACTTTTATCTGGCTGTAATCACAGCCCTCTCCATCCGCACATCTTTACTCTCCCTTCCATTTGAAGGAGAGTGTAAAATAACACCGTCAAATAAGGAGAATCACTGCAAGAAAAGCCTCGCTTTAAGAGGAAAAGCTCTCACTGAACATGATCTGAATAGAATTTCTGCAGCTTAATTTAATAAATGAGGCATTGTCTTTAGACTCCAAGCATAATAAACTCTCATTTGCATTGACTGGCTTCATAATTCATGCTGTTAAAAACCTGTTTCTGTCAGGGCTGGCCCTGGCCCCCACAGCTTTCACTCACATTCCAGTTCTGAGCTGCAGAAGAGTTTGCCCATCACAAGCGTCAGCTATCACTAGTTCGCCTCCTTTAGCGCCGCTTGGAAAAGCGGCAGGAAGTCTGACAGGATGCAGGCTCCTCATCTCAAACAAGTTTTCCTCTGCTCTCAAAGAGGGTGGGGGGCCGGTCCCTGTCTCGGTGCACCACAAATTGACTCTCATTCTTGGCAAAAGACCACAGGAAAATGTTGAGAGTCCAAGATTTTTTGAAAAACACCTAGTTACTGTTTGAATTTACATGCATTAAAAAAAAAAGGAGCAGAATGAATCTTCTCAGGGAGTTATGTATTTAAGAAAAAAGAAACACGAAGGTCATTGTGTTGATATGTGTTGAGAAGCTTATTTTTCTTGCCCTTAAATTGCAATAATGATACAAACGACTCAAAATAAATAGACCTCCTCCTGGCGGAGTGATTGGTATGAAGTGAGGATTGGCATCTGAGATGAGGGTTCTCAGGACTTACAGAAAGTAACCGGGCACAAACACAGAAAGTCACTACCAAGAGTGAACTTCAGTGGCAGACCTGTTGCTGAATGGATTCCTGAGCAGACTGAATCTTCCCTCGAAGCCGTGGAACACTAAAATGGATTTCCGTCTGCGTGATGTGGCAGGATAAAATGTGGATTGTGATTCGGGAGAATAGATTTCACAGCACAGGGTGTTCCCTTATTAAAATCATAGAAGCACAGGCTTGAATCCCGACTCTGACGCTCACTGGTTGTGTGCTTTTGTTCAAGTCACCTACCACTCTGAGTCACGGCTAAATGAATCATGTAATCATATAGTAGTTTTGGCAGTGGGGCTATTGTCTGTCTTAGCATGCAGCAGGTCCCTTAAATATTGCCTGCATTTTATTTTGAAATCTATCAAAAAATATCCAGAGTGCAGAGAGGTCCTTCATGGGTTTATCTGCAAAATGTACTGAAAAACCTCCAGTGTCTCTCCCAGCTCCAATAGACTAAAACTCTCTGAATGTCAGACAATAATTCAATTAGATTATCTATATTTTACATTATATATATATTAATAATTGCTTTCCAATGCGTTCATTAATTAACAAAAGATTTATCAAGTGTGTAATAGATTTACCATGTACTGAACAACTGGTGGAGTAAAATGCATATCATGTCATTCCTGATCCCATTACTGTATGTTGCAATCTCTTCAAGTTCAAGGGCATAAATATAAATCTAGTATATGGAAATTCCTTCTTAGCTTCTAAGAACATGAATCAGGCATGGGTCTATTTTCTAGACAACTTTATTTTGACCCAGAGATAGTTATGTGATTCAAGGATTCCAATTGAGCTTCTGTAGGACTGATATGTGGGGACTGGAAGAATAAGAAAGCCATTCTTGGGCTTCCGTGGTGGCTTAGTGCTGAAGAATCCACCAGCAACTAAGCCCGTGCACAACTACTGAGCCTGTGCTTGAGAGCCCGGGAACCGCAGCTACTGTGCCTGCACGCTCTAGAGCCCGTGCTCTGCAACAAGAGAATGCACCTCAGTGAGAAGCCCTTGCACCGCGAACAGAGACAGCCCCTCCTCGCTGCAACTAGCGAGAAGCCTGCACTGCAATAAAGACCCAGTACAGACAAAAATCAATCAATAATTTTTTTTAAAAAGCCATTCTTTTAGTTTGAAGTCCAAATGGTAACAGTAACTTTCTTCAATGCTATGTTTTGGGCCATCTGCTCATGATTTTACAGAGAGTATCTCAGATCTTCAAAACATTTCTTAAAGATACTCATTATTATCTCCATATTAAACATGCTACACAATATACCCTGTTTTTTACAAGATCCCCTCATTACTAAAGGTAGAATGCTGGACTTCTACCCAAGTCCATACGATGCCTAATCCATGTATTTTTAATTGCACCAAGATAGTTCGAGCTTAATGTGCTGATGCAGAAGTCTAGGTGGAGCCATTAGCCATGTGGTTTAGAAGCTTAAAAAAGAGACCTGGTTTAGAGATGCGTATTTATATGTCATCCTGATTGAAGTAAAATCCAAACTTCAGGGAAGGATAAGAACAGAAATGCAAGCAGAAAATATTGAAGAATGTCTCTTTTCTTAAGTGAAAGTTGAAAAAATATTATGATAGGCATCGGAATATGAGAACCAAAGCAGCTACAATTGGATAAACACAGAATCTCCAAAACCAAGAAAGAAACAAGAAGAATGGAGTTCATCGAAGCAAAAAGAAAATGAACACAACTTGTTCACCTCCCTGAGGACCAGCATGCAGGAAGCTTCTATTTTTGTAGTTGTTTTAGTTTGGGGTGGGAGAGGATAAGCAACATGCATTATTCCTGAAGGCAATGGGAGGGCTGGTGAAAAGGTGAAGAGAGCAAACTCAGGGTGGACTTGTGAGTGTCTCCTTTACTCTGTTAGCAAGAAAAAAATGTCTTTTGTCTGAGAACACTGTGTGTCTGTGAATTTGATTCTGTCTTTTAATTGGGCCTGATTCCTACCATGTTCTAACTATTCCTTGCCATGATAATGTGATTGAACGGTGAGCAGAGACGTCACCCAATCAACAGTGACCAGAACCTTCCCATGGAATAGTCTGAGAGTGCTAGGTGATTGACACTGTATATATACACACACACTAGCTGGTAGCTCAGAGGTAAGGAATCTGCCTGCCAATATAGGAGCCGCAGGTCCCATCCCTGGGTTGGGAAGATTGTCTGCAGAAGGGAATGGCAACTCACTCCAGTATTCTTGCCTGGGAAATCCCATGGACAGGGAAGCCTGGCGGGCTACAGTACACAGAGTGGCAAAAGAGTCCAATGTGACTTAGCAACTAAACAACAACAACAAAATGTACCACCAAAAATGGAAAACCAATGAGAACAGACGGCATAGCACAAGAACTCTGCTCGGTGCTCTGTGGCGACCTAAACGGGGAGGAAATTCAAGGAAGAAGGAATATATGTATATGTGTGGCTGATTCGCTTTGCAGTACAGAAGAAACTAACACAACATTGTTAAGCAACTACATTCTGATTTGAAAAAAAAAAAAAACTTAAGAATGCTAGGTGATAATAGACCTTGCTTTCCTATTGTCTTTTGAGTTTGAAAGAAGAGTCAAGCCCAGAGATGTCAAGAACTCTCTTGTTCAGGTGCTTAGCAGAAGCAGTCTACATAACGATATCCACTCAGAGAAGAAAGCGGAAATGAAACGTGGAGAAAAGATACAGTGTTCAGTTGAGATATTAAACAACACAAGCCTTTGCAATTAGAGATGGGTCTGGATTTAGAAACTGCTTAAATCAGCTTAAGCCAAAAAGGTGACTATACAACTCTTGAGAGTCCCAAATTATATATATGTGATTTCCTGAAGCTTTTCCCACCTCTCCTTCATACCACAGAGCCCATGATCCAATAAAGCCACATGTACAGGTTGCTAAGAAACCTGGAGTGCAGTCTATGAAAATAACGTTGTGAAGACTAAATAAACCCAGAGACATAAATTCCTGAATGATGATATGAAGAAAAGACCCACAGCTTCTCAGTCTCCAGTTACAGATTAAATTGGCCTAAGATGTGTAATTTGTAAATTAATATCTAAAAATTCTATATTTACTTAACAATTTTTTTAAGTTGTTGGTGCATTAAGAACCCCATATCCCCAAAGCTCCCATTCAAATATCTGAAATAAACTTCAGTTCTTGTGTCCCTCTTCAGCCTTATCTGTCAGGTATGCCTAATTCTCAGACTCACCATTTTTGAGTCACTAAAGCCAGGGCTGAAAATAAGTAAGCCATTTTCATGTATTGCTCATCACAAGAGTTTTATTGTGTAGGTATCATTAGTCCCATTTTGAATTAAATAATCTGAGGTTTAGAGAGTAAATAAGTTGACCAAAGCAGCTAGTAATGGGCCTACCTGACACTTCTACATAATAACTCAAGAGGCTATGAACAGGAGAAACATATTTTTTAAAAATGCATTCATGAAGTGAAAAAATATATTTGGCTTTCAATAAAGAGTTTTGGGAAAGGATGAGGGCATACACTGAGTTTTACAACAGCAACCCATTAGATAATGGAATGTTTATCAAGTGAATACAGACATCCATCTCTGAACCAGGCTGGTAGTTTCATGAGAATGGGGGTGGGTACCAACCTGGAACAGGGATGAGAAGTCTGGATATATAATGGCATCTTTTTCAGTCTGTTAAGCCTGGCAATGCAGGGTACATCTGGCTCACATAAAGCAAGAACTAATGTGAGAAGAGGTGCAAAAGTACCAGGAAATCCAAGACACCCAGTTCTGAAAGTTTTGAATGACTCAGAACATTATGTGGCACTGTTATTGTTGATATCACAGCTTTTAAGAAGCCTGAAAGCAGATTCAAAAGAAAGAAAATTGTAGATATTCGCAGTCTTTTTAAACTTCCAAAGCACATAATCCATTAAACAGTATAGAAAACATACAAGCCATATCACAGCAAAGTATGCTCGGCACATCTTTTTTTTTTTTCAGTGTCTTAAGTGGTACCTTTTTCATGGGCAGTAATTCTAGAAGTTATGACATCCAAGATGATAATACCCAGCGGATCTGAGCTCAGAGTGAGAGTGCTCAATCCCAATTCCATCTGCTTGGGCAGATGGCAAAATACACTGAATTTCTCCACGTCTCCCAGTTCTCAGTGCCCCATCAGCACATTGATTTCCTGATAAGAACATACGGAAGGTTTGGGGCAAAAAAAATAAATAAATAAAAAGGGTTTTGTATTTTCACACTGAGTGTGTTGACAATAAGCCCATGATTCTTTCTGACATGACCTTAAGAGTAATGAATGAACGCTTGTAGGATGACTCTCTTTATAGGAAGAAAGATGTGTATGACCTGAAAATAATAAAAGATGTCAAGTATATTGAAGCACGGTACAAAGAATTTCATTTTATTCTCAGAGAAGCAGGAGACAATCTCAAGAAGCCATAAATCTCTTTGTCTCCCTTTGGATCATCAAGGTTCTGTGATGGTCTATGAGATTGGGTAGAAAGTGTCATTGACATTAAAAAAAGAAAAAGAAAAGAACCAAACATGAGCACCCTATTGCCTATCAAAAGAGACTGCTCAGCATTTTGACTGTGGATATCCAAAGTAGACAATCCATACTGCTGTGGTATTTACTGTCCGACATGAACTGGTAGAGTAGGAAGAAAAACAACAGCAACAGAAAAAACTGACCATGAACACAGAGATTGGGCTTAAATTTCAGCTCCACCTAATACCTAGGAAAGTCGATTCTCTGCTGTGTTTCTGTCTGTCAAATGATGGTAATGACCGGCTCCCTTAGGAAGTCCAGTGTTGCAATAAGCCAAGCATATGGAATGGCATGTGGTAGGTCATTAGGATGAAGCTCTAATGGTAAGAAATTAAGTGGGATAAAAATGAGGAAGATGACCACATCGCATGACTATAATAGCACGGAAATGATATTTGTTATTTGATACTTGAAACATTTTAAAACATTTTAAGGTCATAAAAATGATATTACAAATAACTGATTTAATGAGTGAATTAAACATTCATTCATTTATTTATCCAATTCATATAGTCAATTGGATATTCATCCAATTCATTTCTGCCAACATTGACAGAAAAGTTAGATCTAGCCCTACACTTATAAGCTTTCCTTATAAGGTTCGTATTTTTGCTTCTAAATGAAAGTGAAAGAATGTGAAGTCTTTCAGTCATGTCTGACTCTTTGGGACCTCATGGACTATAACCTACCAGGCTCCTCTGTCCATGGGCAAGAACATTGGAGTAGGTTCCCGACCCAGGGATTGAACCCAGGTCTCCCGCCTTACAGGCAGACGCTTTAACCTCTGAGCCACCAGGGAAGCCCTTGCTTCTAAGGAGAAATGACAAAGCTCTGAGAGACTGATCTCCCGAAGCTAGTAAATGAAAGAATAAGAACATCTCTCACAAAGCCCATATGCCTACCCAACTGAATGCACGAGGATAGCATGAAGGGGCTCTCATCGATAATCTGGGTTATAATGGCCAAAGGGGATTTGAAATGTGGGTTCAAGAGGCTGCAGTTTTCTTTCAACGAATGTAGATCAGAACTAATACACACAATGTTGACTGACAGGCGAGTCAGTCTACTCCAGTGCCTGACAAATATGCTCCTTTTTCCCAGTCACTTCCTAAGGCTGCACAGTTAGTCCTACACTTAAGACTTGATGCAAACTTTTTCAGGGAGGAAGTGATACTGAAATATACGATACTCAAACGTTAGTTCCAGTCTTTTATTAGCTTTGCTAACTTGGAGAGGTTGCTTCAATTCTCTCACTCTTAAGTATGCAAAACAGCAGTGAAAATCATCTTGCAAATATTTTTGTAGTAATGCATATATAATAGACCTTCTGTGCTTCATAACTATATATATATATTTTTATTTTTAAAAAACATTTTTATTGGAGTATAGTTACTTTACAATGTTGTGTTAGTTTCTACTGCATAGCATAGTGAATCAGCTATATGTATACATACATACATCCCCTGTTTTTGAGATTTCCATCCCACTTAGGTCACCACCACCAGAGCACTGAGTGGAGTTCCCTGTGCTATACAGGAGGTTCTCATTAGTTTTTTATTTTACACATGGTATCAATAGTGTGTATGTGTGAATCCCCATCTCCCAATTTATCCCATCTGCCACCTTTTCCCCTTGGTATCCATATGTTTGTTTTCTACATCTGTGTCTCTATTTCTGCTTTATAAATAAGATCGGCTATACCAATTTTTTCAGATTCTACATATATACATTAATATATGATACTTGTTTTTCTCTGACTTACTTCATTCTATATGACAGTCTCTAGATCCATCCACATCACTGTCAATTCTTTTAGACATATATCCAGAAGTGGAATTGCTAGATCATATGGTAGCTCTGTATTTTTAATTTTTTTTAATTGGAAGATGATTGCTTTACAATATCATATTGGTTTCTGCCATAGATCAACATGAATCAGTCATAGGTCCCATAACTATATTTTAATACTACAAAGTTCATTTTAAGAATAGTCCAGGTCGATTTTGTAGTAGATATGTTCTCTCTCTGGCTGCACATCATATCAAGATCCCTCCTGTGATATCTTAGGAATCCATCATCACTCGTGGATTTGATCAGGGATTCCAGATTTCTCAGGGGGAGTGCTGGAGGGGCAGCACCAGGGCTGTTAGTTAGCGATCGTCATTTCAGGATCTGAACATGCTCTCTGAGTGAGGTTCAGTGAATTTCTCTTGGATTCTGTGAACATCTTCATACTCTGCCATTATTTCTGCATAAGTCAACTGAAATGATTTTATTATCAACCAAGATTCCAGGATAGAAGCAGTACTGAGAATACGAGTGTATAATTTGCTAAGTATTAGACTAAAAAGCTGACCTTTTCCAGTCAGTCCTGTGGTGTTGTAGAAGACTCTTGAGAATCCCTTGGACTACAAAGAGATCCAGCCAGTCCCATCCAAAAGGAAATCAGTCCTGAATATTCATTGGAAGGATTGATGTTGAAGCTGAAACTCCAATGCTTTGACCACCTGATGTAAAGAACTGACTGATTTGAAAAGAGCCTGATGCTGGGAAAGATTGAAGGCAGGAGGAGAAGGGGACGAGAGGATGAGATCGTTGGATGGCATCACTGACTCAATGGACATGGGTTTGGGTAGACTCCAGCAGTTGGTGATGGACAGGGAGGCCTGGCGTGCTGCGGTTCATGGGGTCACAAAGAGTTGGACACGACTGAGCGACTGAACTGAACTGAACTGGAGACTAAAAATACATAGTACATGTGTAACTATGGCATAATGGACATTGGTGGAGACCTTAACTGTAAACCAAAGCTGGAAGAGTATGAGTAGCTTAAAGCTTCTTAAGCTTAACCCTTTGTTACCATACTGGTGGTAACCCACTCTCATCGTTGGAGGATTCACTCCATGTGAATCTATGCAAACAACGCATATGTCTTTTTAAAAATGCATATTAATCCATTTGAGAAAAACAGTCTGGAATGCAGACATCAGTATAAAGATCAGTTTCCAGAATACTTAATGGTACATGAAACCAATGGGCTCTTACAAGGCATAATATATAAAAGCCAGAATTGTTAACAAAGAACACAAAGCCATGGAATTTGGGCAACATTTTTTTAAGGTGAACTTTCACTGCTGTGGAGTTAAGATAAGTCCCTTAAATTCTTTTCAGAGATTTTACTATCTTCTCCCACTCACACAGCAGTTAACCGTCTGAGAGATCCTGGCATGGCAGTGCCTTAAGGGCAGACAGGACACTGTTTGTCTTTGATTCTCCAGCCCCAAGCAGTGTCTAGAGCAGAGCAAACACTCAAAAATGTCTGTGTAAGGAACAACAGCAAAGAAGAGGCAGGAACTTGGGGAGGACAAATCTTAAAATTCATTGGTGGAAAAAAATACCATTATAAGAAGGTATTATTCTATACTTCTTGGAGGTCATTTACTTCAGACGTCTTTCCAATGCATTCAAGAAAAGTGCCTCCTGGCCAGGGAGGGGGTGGAGGGCTGGGTAGGATGAATTGGGAAGTTGGAAGTGACATATATACACTGAGGTTAGGTAAAGTCGCTCAGTCGTGTCCGACTCTTTGCGACCCCGTGGACTGTAACCTATTAGGCTTCTCCGTCCATGGGATTCTCCAGCCAAGAATACTGGAGTAGATTGCCATTTCCTTCTCCAGGGGATCTTCCCGACCCAGGGATCGAACCCGGGTCTCCCGCATTGGAGGCAGATGCTTTAACCTCTGAGCCACCAGGGAAGCCTACTATGTATAAAATAGATACTAATAGAAACCTATTGCATAGCACAGGGAACCCTACTCAGTGATTTGTGGTGACCTAAATGGGAAGGAAATCTAAATAAGAGTGGAGATATATATATATATACACATACACACATACATACATGCATACAACCGGTTCACTTTGCTATACAGCATAAATTAACACAACGCTATAAAGCAGCTACTCTAATAAAAATTTTTTAAAAATGAAAAGGTGCCTCCTCTCCAGGACTTGAGTCTTAAAAAACATGATGGCTAAACTGTCAAGGTGATAAATTCTTTTCTATGAACAAGGTGAGTTTGAAGTTAAGGGTAATTGAAATCAGTGCCAATATGATACATATAATGAAGCACTCTGAAACTAAACAAAAGAACTTGGGGGAAAAATACCCTTGGAATTCACACAAGAAATTTTGGGAGGTAAAGTGAATGGATCAGGATAAGTTTAGTTTTATGTAAGTTAAGGGTGTGGAAGTGAAGAATAATCTTTAAGATCATGGAGAATGATTACATGTATATGTACGGCTGAGTCCCTTCACTTGAAACTATCACAGCATTTTTAACGGACTATATCCCAATACCGAAGTTTAAAAAAAAAAAATCATGCCTGCCTATAACACTGCTATAGGGCATCTGAACTCTCAGCTTCCAATATTGAATTTACCATGTTTGAACTGTGTGTTAATGGACACATTGTATTTATTAATTCATTTTTTTTCCTTTACAACCACACTGGTTAGATTCTTGCCAGCTTATTAAAGAACTTACCACACAGACGGTACTAGCAAGCATTCAGTGCATATTAGCTTTAGTGGTTGTTTGTCATTTTTATCATTACTTTTGTTGTGGCTTTCATTGTTATTACAGTGCAGAATCATCTACAATGTGCCAGTATATTCAACAATTTTTTTTCAACCTCCATCCAAGCGCAGTTTAAATCCAGAATCTATAGATGTGTAATTTCTTCCTCTTTTGGCAGGGAACCCCTACTATCTTTGGATGCTCCAAAATTTTCTTCTGCTCTTCTATTAAAATCTTTATCCAGCTTCACAAGGTATGCCAGCATTTTAGTGAGTGTATCAGGCTAGTAGTTCTGAAACATAAGGTTCTCATTATTTGTGTGTATGTGTGTGCATTTCTCTCTGTATAAATCAGGCTTTTCTTGACCCATTCGGTAAAAAGGCTGACTATTCATACTGAGGGAAGCTCCCAAGGATGGTTTTGTTGTTGCTGCTACTGCTATTACTGTTGGAGGTGGCAGTGGTGTAATGATTTTGTATGGCTAACACATTGATACAAATAAAACCCTCCAAGATGTTTGCTTCAAACTAGTCTGAAACTGAATAATTCCAGTGGGCTTATAATTAGTCAAATACTGTTGTTATTGTTGTTAAGGTGATAAGTCGTGTACGACTCTTGGCGACCGCATAGACTGCAGCACGCCAGGCTCCTCTGTCCTCCACTATCTCCCGGAGTTTGCTCAGATTCACATTCATTGAGTTGGTGATGCTATCTAACCGTCTCATCCTCTGCTGCTCCCTTCTCCTTTGCCTTCAGCCTTTCCCACCTTCAGGGTCTAGTTTCCGTTTCTAATGTCAGGGTCCACTATCTGCTTCTAAGGTTTCCCTCATGATAAACTGAAGAGAACAAAGATTTACTGATGGTCATCTACTGCATGAGAGGTTATGTACATATTTTACATTAATTGTTCCCCATTTTGCATGAAGAAGCTGACATTCTTTGACCTTAAGCTACCTGCACAAGCTCACACTTCTTGTCAGTGATCCAAATTCAGATATTTTTGACTCAAAGCCCGTGCATTTTCTACTGGATTGACCCTCTGTAATGGCAGCTACAAAGGGCTACTTAGAGCTGATTTTTACTTTACAACAAAGGGGAAACTACATTCTCTGTAAGTGGAGCTGTAACACCCATGCTGCTTTTTGCCTAAAAGCCTCCTCACCTCCTTCCTGCCAATCTTTACCTTTTAATCCCTGTTTGAGGCTGCAAAGTGGAGAACTGCAGGCAAATATTTATTCATGAAATGAGCCATTTTCCCCTATTTCTAACCCATCCAAAACTGCTCTAGTTTCTTCTCAAACTTTTGAGAAGCAATTTGCTTCTGGGCTGAAAAAGAGCAGAAAGAAATAAAGATTCGAAGCCCAGAGCTAGAGCCAGAAAAGATGAGCCCAAAGTAAAAGTGTCTTCAGTAAGGTAGGCACTTCAATAAATCTTAGCTACTGACAACACATATTTCAGATATTAGAGGTGAGACGTAATACAGGACTGTCAGAATTGGGGTAAAAGGCTTTGCTCATCTCCTATGGATGAGCAAAAAGTGAACCTGAGGAAATGAGTAAGGCCAAGATAGGGGCCAGCTAGAGTTTGTCACTGACATTTTTCTCACTGATTAGTAAAATAGAAATCTTTATTTGGAGAGCAACATAAATTCTCGTAAAGATAGACAGATACTTTGCACAAGTGTCTCCACTTTACCATCACACACCCATGAGAGGCATCACTGATCATTCAAGGTACTAGTTCTAAGGAGACCAGGATTAGCCTAACCATTTTAAAGAACACAACCCTCCAACAAACCTCTATCAATCACTGGAAGAGGTACAAAGGAAAAAAAAAAACAAACAAGCAAAACCTTTGTGCAAACCCAAACACAGAAGACAGAGAAAATGAATGATTTTGTTTTTTTTTTTTTACTTATTTTTCTTTTTTTTAAATTGGCCCTCTGTTTTTTTACATAGGATCAGTCACTGTTCTTTCTTTGGTGGTAAGGAATATATTTATTACCTTGACTGTGATAACAGCTTCACAGGTGTAAGCATATGTCCATATGTAGAGACTCATCAAATTGTGTACATTAAATATATGCAGTTTCTGTACATCAATTATACCCCAATAATCTGTTAAAAATGAAAAAAAAGAACTTTAAAGGAGGTAAGATGTTGCCTGATAAATAGAATGGGAAAACAGAAGAAGGAATTTTCTTAAGGGCATCCAAATGTTTAATTACAAGTACTCATAGTTACATCCTCAGATAAGTGGATGATACCACACTAATGGCAGAAAGCTAAGAGGAACTAAAGAAGCTTTTGATGAGGGTGATAGAGGAGAGTGAAAAAGCCATCTTAAAACTAAATATTATAAAAGAAAAAAAAAAAACTTAAGATCATGGCATCTGGCCTCATGATTTCATGGCAAATAGAAGGAAAAAAGTGGAAACAGTGGAGGATTTCCTCTCAGACAGAGCCCTTTCTTGGGCTCTAAAATCACTGCAGATGGTGACTGCAGCCATGAAATTAGAAGATGATTGCTTCTCGGCAGGGAAGCTATGACAAACCTAGACAGTGTGTTAAAATGCAGAGACATCACTTTGCCGACAAAGGTCCGTATAGTTAAGCTATGGTCTTTCCGGTAGTCACGTATGATTGTGAGAGTTGGACCATAAAGAATTGATGCTTTAAAATGGTGGTGCTGGAGAAGACTCTTGAGAGTCCCTTGAACTGCAAAAGGATATCAAACCAGTCAATACTAATGGAAATAACCCTGATACTCATTGGAAGGGCTGATGCTGAAGCTGAAGCTCCAATATTTTGGCCACCTGATATGAACACCCAACTCGTTGGAAAAAAACCCTGAGGCTGGGAAAGTTTGAAGGCAAAAGAAGAGCACGACAGAAGATGAGATGGTTGGATGGCATCACTGACTCAATGGACATGAACTGGGGCAAACTTGGGGAGACGGTGAAGGACAGGGAAGCCTGGAGTGCTGCAGTCCATGGGATCAGGAAGAGTCAGACAAGACTTGCCTACTGAACAACAACACCACTCACATCTACTTACTGTCTAATCAGTGAATAAATACTCGCTTCATTTCAGAAATGCTCTAAGACTATCAAATAAGAGGTGCCATTGAGCTATTTATTTATTTGGCAACATTTATTAAGCACCTGTTTCATGTCAGGTACTTTAACATCTCCTGCAGAAGTCAAGATGAATCTTGCTTGGTTTCACCTTCAAGAAAAAATAACTTTGCTCATTTATATATCCTTTTATTGAAATTCAGCATGCAGAAATGTGCTTCTCTTCTCGCGAGCCATTACGTAAGTAGTTTACAGAGAGTATGTGCAAAACTTAATGCACTCCATCCAGAGTCAATCCAAACATAGGAACTAAAGAATAGAAGGAGAAAGAGGAGCTAAAGAAGGTAGGCAGAAGGTACTCAGGATTGTATAAGAAGGCACTGAAACCTTATAGACACATGAGAGGAAGCACATGGACCTCCAGGCAAGCCCTGAGGAATATAAGGACGGGGGAAAGAATATACGTTTAGAAGTGCTCATAGTATGTACCTTGGCACAGGGATTTCCTATGAAGAACTAAGGATATGTCTTGGGACTGAAAAGGCAGAGAGGAAAGGCTGAAAGTGACAGTGTTAGTACCTCAGTCATGTCGTCTGACCCTTTGCAACCCCATGGACTGTAGCCCACCAGGCTCTTCTGTCCATTGGGATTCTCCAGGCAAGAATACTGGAGTGGGTTGCCATTTCCTTCTCCAGGGGATCTTCCTGACTCAGGGATTGAACCCAGGACTCCTGCACTGCAGGCAGATTCTTTACCATTTGAGCCACCAGGGAAGCCCCACTCTCTCACAAATTTAGGGGTTAGAATCTAGGACTTCTGTTGAGTCAAATGTGGGGACATCGTGCAAATGGTGAGGACTACAGTCCTGAAGACTTCACACTCTCCTTCTATTGCTTGCCAGTTATGAAAGTTTGGGAAATTTACTTTAACTCTATTCACCTCAGTTTCCTAATATGTTATACTGTTTCCATTAATATAGCAATACCTGTTTTTAAGTTTGTTTGCTTTTGTTTTAAAGATTATGGTGGTATTTGTGCTGCTGCTGCTGCTGCTGCTACTGCTATGCCGCTTCAGTCGTGTCTGACTCTGTGCGACCCCATAGATAGCAGCCCACCAGGCTCCCCCGTCCCTGGGATTCTCCAGGCAAGAACACTGGAGTGGGTTGCCATTTGCTTCTCCAATGCATGAAAGTGAAAAGTGAAAGTGAAGTCGCTCAGTCATGTCCAACTCTTCGCGACCCCACAGACTGCAGCCCACGAGGCTCCTCCATCCATGGGATTTTCCAGGCAAGAGTACTGGAGTGGGGTGCCATCGCCTTCTCCAAATGCTGGACAATCCTTGTGAATAAAGATTTGTGGGGGACACAGAAACACCCATTCATTTGCCTTGGCGGTCTTCACTCCCTAACGGCAGAGGTGAACAGTTCCAACAAAGCCTGTGTGGCCCACAGAACATATATTTACTCTCCAATCCTTTCTAGAAAAGTGGACTCCTGAACTCCTGGCTTAGAACGCTACCAGATTAGGCATCTTTCTGTTAAAACACAATATCATAAAATTATTATATAGTACAGATGGACTCTCCTCTCAGATAAAATATGTCTAAAAGAAACAAAGCCAGATTCAGGAAGATCTGTGTTTCAAACCAGGTTCTGCAATTTACCAGCAAGATGAACAAGTCACTTTAGCTACATAGACAGTCAGTCAGTGCGGTCGCTCAGTCCTGTATGACTCTCTGCGATCCCATGGACTGCAGCATGCCAGGCCTCCCTGTCTATAACCAGCTCCCGGAGTTTACTCAAACTCGTGTCCAGTGAGTTGGTGATGCCATCCAACCATCTCATTCTCTGACGTTCCCTTCTCCTCCCACCTTCAATCCTTCCCAGTATCAGGGTCTTTTCAAATGAGTCAGCTCTATGCATCAGATAGTCAAAGTATTGGAATTTCAGTTGCAGCATCATTCCTTTCAATGAATATTCAAGAGTGGTTTCCTTTAAAATGGGCTAGCTGCATCTCCTTGCAGTCCAAGGGACTCTTAAGAGTCTTCTCCAACACCACATTTCAAAAGTATCAATTCTTCAGCACTCAGCTTTCTTCACAGTCCAACTCTCACATCCATACATGACTAACGGAAAAACCATAGCATTGACTAGATGGACCTTTGTTGTTAACCTCTATGCTTTTTAATATGCTGTCTATGTTGGTCATAATTTTTCTTCCAAGGAGTAAGCATCTTTTAATTTCATGGCTGCAGTCACCAGCTGCAGTTATTTTGGAGCCCAAGAAAATAAATTCTGTTACTGTTTTCACTGTTTCTCCACTTATTTGCCATGAAGTGATGGAACCAGATGCCATGATCTTCATTTTCTGAATGTTGAGCTTTAAGCCAACTTCTTCATTCTCCTCTTTCACTTTCATCAAGAGGCTCTTTAGTTCTTCTTCACTTTCTGCCATAAGGATGTAATCATCTGCACATCTGAGGTTATTGATATTTCTCCCGGCAATCTTGATTCCAGCTTGTACTTCTTCCAGCCCAGCATTTCTCATGATGTACTCTGCATATAAGTTAAATAAGCAGGGTGACAATATACAGCCTTGACGTACTCCTTTTCCTATTTGAAACCAGTCTGTTGTTCCATGTCCAGTTCTGTTGCTTCCTAACTTGCATACAGATTTCTCAAGAGGAAGATCAGGTGGTCTGGTATTCCCATCTCTATCAGAATTTTCCACAGTTATTTGTGATCCATACAGTCAAAGGCATAGTTAGTAAAGCAGAAATAGATGTTTTTCTGGAACTCTCTTGCTTTTTCGATGATCCAGAGGATGTTGGCAATTTGATCTCTGGTTCCTCTGCCTTTTCTAAATATATCCTCTGCCTTTTTCAGCTTGAACATCTGGAAGTTCACGGTTCACATACTGTTGAAGCCTGGCTTGGAGAACTTTGAGCATTACTTTACTAGCATGTGAGATGAGTGCAATTGCGTGGTAGTTCAAGCAATCTTTGGCATTGCCTTTCTTTGGGATTGGAATGAAAACTGACCTTTTCCAGTCCTGGGGTCACTGATGAGATTTCCAAATTTCCTGGCATATTGAGTACAGCACTTTCACAGCATTATCTTTCAGGATTTGAAACAATTGGAATTCCATCACCACCACTAGCTTTGTTAGTAGTGATGCTTCCTAAGGCCCACTTGACTTCACATTCCTGGATGTCTGGCTCTACGAGAGTGATCACACCATCACGATTATCTGGGTCGTGAAGATCTTTTTTATACAGTTCTTCTGTGTATTCTTGCTACCTATTCTTAATATCTTCTGCTTCTGTTAGGTCCATACCATTCCTGTCCTTTATTGTGCCCACCTTTGCATGAAATGTTCCCTTGGTATCTCTAATTTTCTTGAAGAGATCTCTAGTCTTTCCCATTCATGTTTTCCTCTATTTCTTTGTACTGATCACTGACAAAGGCTTTCTTACCTCTCCTTGCTATTCTTTGGAACTCTACATTCAAACGGGTATATCTTTCCTTTTCTCCTTTGCTTTTCACTTCTCTACTTTTCACAGCTATTTGTAAGGCTTCCTCCAACAGCCATTTTGCATTTCTTTTTCTTGGGGATGGTCTTGAGGGATAATAACATTACAATGCAAAAGATAAACAGGAGAGCATTGCCAAAATATTTAATACATTTTCTGGGATGTGGAATGCACTAAGTAAGTATTGCTGTTAAGATTGTTACCAGTGATGCCTCTTGGCAACTAAACCAATCAGATTCATGACGATTTGAACAGTGAAATAAGGAAATCTGGAAAAAACGTCTGAGGAATGCAAATGATAACTAATAGTACCATATCCACTAATTTAAGACATGATACCTATCAAAGACACTGCTTTTATTATTAAGCTATTTCATCATTTTCTTATAACTGTACCAAACATTCATTATTGCTTTCCTCAACCTAAATTCCTCAAGAAGACTTATTTCTTAGTACAGTGGTTTCTGGTCTGATGGTCTATAATCAAGTGCTGGACATGAGTTTTCCAAACTCAACATCAATTAGGGGATACAGAGAAAGAGCCTGTAGCCATTCCTCTGAATTCCTACTACTTGTGTGAGCAACAGTCTTCTCTACTCACTAGCTGTGGGAAATTGGGCAAGTCATTCAAACTTTCTGAATCTGTTTCCTTATCAGCAGAAAGGCAATGGATAATAATGCTCTCTTCATTGAGTTGTGGCAAAGACTCAATAAATTAATGTGTGCTAAGCTTGAGAAACGTATATGCAGGTCAGGAAGCAACAGTTAGAACTGGACATGGAACAACAGACTGGTTCCAAATAGGAAAAGGAGTACGTCAGGCTGTATATTGTCACCCTGCTTATTTAACTTCTATGCAGAGTACATCATGAGAAACGTTGGGCTGGAAGAAGCACAAGCTGGAATCAAGATTGTCGGGAGAAATATCAATAACCTCAGATATGCAGATGACACCACCCTTATGGCAGAAAGTGAAGAGGAGCTGAAAAGCCTCTTGATGAAAGTGAAAGAGGAGAGTGAAAAAGCTGGCTTAAAGCTCAACATTCAGAAAACAAAGATCATGGCATCTGGTCCCATCACTTCATGGGAAATAGATGGGGAAACAGTGGAAACAGTGTCAGACTTTATTTTTTGGGGCTCCCAAATCACTGCAGATGGTGACTGTAGCCATGAAATTAAAAGATGCTTACTCCTTGGAAGGAAAGTTATGACCAACCTAGATAGCATATTAAAAAGCAGAGACATTACTTTACCAACAAAGGTCCATCTAGTCAAGGCTATGGTTTTTCCAGTAGTCATGTATGGATGTGAGAGTTGGACTGTGAAGAAAGCTGAGCGCCGAAAGTTTGATGCTGTTGAAGTGTGGTGTTGGAGAAGACTCTTGAGAGTCCCTTGGACTGCAAGGAGATCCAACCAGTCCATTCTAAATGAGATCAGTCCTGGGTGTTCTTTGGAAGAAATGATGCTAAAGCTGAAACTCCAGTACATTGGCCACCTCATGTGAAGGGCTGACTCACTGGAAAAGACTCTGATGCTGGGAAGAATTGAGGGCAGGAGGAGAAGGGGACAACCAAGGATGAGATGGCTGGATGGCATCACTGACTCGATGGACGTGAGTTTGAGTGAACTCCAGGAGTTGGTAATGGACAGGGAGTCCTGGAGTGCTGTGATTCATGGGGTCGCAAAGAGTCAGACACAACTGAGTGACTGAACTCAACTGAAGCTATTTAAAAAGTGCCAGGTCCATAATGGCCACTTAATAGACATAAGCCAGTCTTATTTCTAGATATAACGCTAGCAATTTTAGCTCTGATATATAACATATAAGGATTATTAATTTACCAAGACAGAAATTTGAGCACCAAGAACTCTGAGTCTGAGCCTGTAAGAAAAAGAACTAAACTAGCATGTTGTTATTTGGTTGCTAAGTCAGTTCTGACTCTTTGCAACCCTGTGGACTCTAACATACCAGGCTCCTCCGTCCATGAGAATTCCCAGGCAAGAATACTCGAGAGTGTTGCCATTTTCTTCCCCAGGAGATCTTCCCGACTCAGGGATCACACCCGCATCTCGTGCATTGGCAGATGGGTTCTTTACCACTGAGCCACCAGGAAAGGCTCTCAAATTAGCATATCTTTTAGCTTATGAGTGAGCCTAGAGGTTCTCTGCAGCTGGTAAAGAACTTTCTTTATGAAGCAATTTATATTCTGCCATAGAAGTGTGCTCTTTTTTTAAATATTTGCTTTTATTGTGAAATAAGCTATCTATATACAAAATATACACATAACATATAAAAGAAAGGTTAAAGAATACTACTAAAAGGAACATTCATGAATTAATCAACCACATAGTAGAATAATCCTAAAGTATTTGAAGCTTCTTATATGACCCTACAGAACAGCATCCCATCCCTCACTAATACTATTTCTCCAAATTCCATATTTAACCCCCGCTTTTTTTAGAATTCAACTTCACACATACTTCTTGGCTTGATTTTTTTCCAGCTCTTGTTTTTGAGATTCACCCATGCTATTGGTTTCAGTTTTAGTTCATTTACACCAGATTATCTTAAGACAATACCAGATCTATCCACTCTGCTGCTGTTGCTGCTAAGTCGCTTCAGTCGTGTCCGACTCTGTGTGACCCCATAGACGGCAGCCCACCAGGCTCCTCCGTCCCTGGGATTCCTCAGGCAAGAACACTGGAGTGGGTTGCCATTTCCTTCTCCAATGCATGAAAGTGAAAAGTGAAAGAGAAGTCGCTCAGTTGTTTCCAACTCTTAGCAACCCCATCGTCTGCAGCCCACCAGGCTCCTCCATCCATGGGATTTTCCAGGCAAGAGTACTGGAGTGGGGTGCCACTGCCTTCTCAGATCCACTCTACATTAGTGAAAATCTGAGCTATTTACATTTTTTAACATTACAATGCTTATCTGGACCTTTTACTTGAACTCCAGTGCCTATGTCTAAGAGGAGTCTCTAGGGCATTTACCTAAGAGAAAAATTGCTAGGTAATAAATATATCCATAGTTTCAGTTTTCCTAGTTTCCATGATAATATTAAATTATTTTATAAAACAATTTTATAAGCTCACACACTACGTATCAGTTATAAGAACTTACCTTGTTCTATATCTTCATCATTTACTATTGTTCAACATGTAATTTTTGCATTGTGTTAGGCACACAACACTACTGCTGCTGCTGCTGCTAAGTCACTTCAGTCATGTCCGACTTCGTGTGACCCCATAGACGGCAGCCTACCAGGCTCACCAGGCTCCCCTGTCCCTGGGATTCTCCAGGCAAGGACACTACTTAACTGCAATCATTAATTTGCCTGATACATTTAGAGTAATTCATATTTCTCTTTTGCATCTTTTATTTATCTTTTACTTATTATAATAATTTTTGCCAGTTATAAGCAGCAAATACCTTTTCTTTTTCCCATTCACTTTTTTTCTAACTTTATGATGCCTAAATCAAAGGTCTTCAGTTCAGTTCAGTTCAGTTCAGTCGCTCAGTCGTGTCCGACTCTTTGCGACCCCATGAATCGCAGCACGCCAGGCCTCCCTGTTCATCACCATCTCTCGGAGTTCACTCAGACTCACATCCATCGAGTCAGACATTCCAAGGCCAAATTTGCCTGTTACTCCAGGTGTTTCTTGACTTCCTACTTTAGCATTCCAGTCCCCTATAATGAAAAGGACATCTTTTTTGGGTGTTAGTTCTAACAGATCGTGTAGGTCTTCATAAAACCGTTCCACTTCAGCTTCTTCAGCATTACTGGTTGGGGCATAGACTTGGATAACTGTGATATTGAATGGTTTTCCTTGGAGACGAACAGAGATCATTCTGTCATTTTTGAGATTGCATCCAAGTACTGCATTTCGGACTCTTTTGTTCTTAATTTTGTAAAAATTATTAACTTTTCTTTTAAGGTTCATAATGTATGTGTGCATGCACAGTCTCATTTGACTCTTTGCAACGCTATGAACTGTAGCCCACCAGGCTCCTCTATCCCTGGAATTCTCCAGGCGGGAATACTGGAATGGGTTGCCAATTTCTACTCCAGGGTCTCTTCCTGACCCAGGGATCAAACTCACGTGTCTTGCATCTCCTGCACTGACAGGGAGATTCTTTACCACTGCGCCACCAATGCTTCCTTACCAACAAGGACATAAAGAGTATTGATCCATGATAATGCAACCGCCCATCTCTTGTTTTTCTTCAAGAATGACTGTTTCAAATGTGGAGACTCTTAGTGATCCCAAATGCCTCTGCAGGGGTGGTCTGAAATGCTCTTTGGCAGTTAAGTATCTTTCCAACAAAGCCATGATCGTTCTAGACCTGCTACATTCTAGAGCCACTAGACATGTGGACAATTAAATTTATGTTAATTAAAATTAAATTAAATACTCAGTTACTCAGTCACATTATGTTTCAAGTGTTCAATAACCATAAATGGTGAGTGCTATCATACTGGGAAACACCAATGTGGAACATTTCTATCATTAGACAAAGTTTCATCATACAGCACCTTGATACAGAGACATTAAAGGAAGTTGGCTTTTTCATTTCTAAAGAAAATATTGCAGCAATAAACCCAGAAAGGTCTTCTGATTTTCAATTCTTTTCATCTGGTTTTTGGACTTTTAAAAAATCTCTACATGTAATGTCTTTGTTGCTGAATATAACTATCTTCATCCCAACAGGTAAAGAACTGAAAAATAAAAGGGTACTGGGTAGAAATATCCTAATAGTCTCAAGAGTAGGTGAGAGTTCCTCCATGGGACTTTCTCACTCCTTTCCCCTTTTTGATATTTGAATACCCTGGGTAGCCTGCAGGGTGAGAGATCTCTGCTTACACATGCCTGGTGGTAAGAAATTCAATATCTTCATAGGCTCTCTCTATTTGCCCTGAACCAGCTCGAAAAGTCAACAAGGTCTACCTACCCTATGTTTTTAGGGGATAACAAAAAGAAAGAACATGTGGTCTTTGGCATCTTAAAGTAGTCAGGTTAGGCCCAGGATGGAGTTGCTCACACTTGCTCAAATGTCAGCAAACAAAATTTTTCCTTAATTTCTATGCTTGACTCTCCCAGAAAAGGAAGTCCTACCTCAACCAGTCAGCACTTGCCAGCTCAGCACAGTTGCCTACCTGGTTCCACGGCTGCCCTTTCCTCCATATAAGGGGAGTAACTCTGCCTTAATTGGCCAACGTCCAGTATAACTCCTTTGTTCTTACTCACTTTGGTTTATAAAGCTCTCCTGAATTGCACAATAATAGACTGGATGTTCCTCAATTCATGATTGCTGAATACAGTTAATAAGATATTTAAAATGTACTCTGTTGAATTTTATTCTTTAACAGGTGTTTAATAAAAATATTGTCCAATTCATGCCTGAAATCATGAGAACTGAATACAACTAAGGACTAGAGGCTTGTACCCAAGGTGAAAGACTCTATGCTGTCAAAGCAAGGGGCCAGGGTTAGATCCCTGGTTAGGGAAATAGATCCTGAACACCACAACTAAAGGATCCTGCATTCTGCAACTAAGACCCAGCACAGACATATAAGTTAAAAATAGTAACAAAGGAGGCAAGAATATACAATGGAGAAAAGATAGTCTCTTCAGTAAGTGGTGATAGGAAAACTAGACCGCTACATGTAAAAGAATGAAATTAGAACACTTCCTAACACCATCAAAGTTAAAGTTAGTTGCTCAGTCACGTCCTACTCTTTGTGACCCCATGGACTGTAGCCCACCAGGAGCCTCCATCCATGGAATTTTCCAGGCAAGAATACCAGAGTGTGTTGCCATTTCCTTCTCCAGGGGATCTTCCTGATCCAGGGATTGAACTCAGGTCTCCTTCATTGCAGGCAGACTCTTTACCATCTGAGCCACCAGTGAAGCATCCTTACACCATACACAAAGATAAACTCAAAATGGATTAAAGACCCAAATGTAAGACCAGAAACTATAAAACTATTAGAAGAAAACATAGGCAGAACACTTTATGACATAAATCACAACAGGATCCTCTATGATCCATCCCCTACAGTAATGGAAAGAAAAACAAAAATAAACAAGTGGGACCTAATTAAACTTAAAAGCTTTTGTACAGAAAAGGAAGCTATAAACAAAGTGAAAAGACAACTCTCAGAATGGGAGAAAATAATAGCAAATGAAACAACTGACAAAGGATTAATTTCCAAAATATACAAGCAGCTCATGCAACTCAATACCAGAAAAACAAACAACCGAATCAAAAAGTAAGCAGTAAACCTAAAGAGACATTGATTGTCTAGAGCAGTAGAATAATCATCATTCCCTCCACATTCCCACACAGCACAGTGTCTGGTGTAAACCATGAAGTACTAGAAATGTAAGTGCAAATACATTATCTCAAGCTTCATGTTCTTACATTTACAGGTTCATAGATGAGAAATAATCAATGATTTATTCAAAGAGAGTTAATATCACCTTTAAATCAGTGTTATTTCTTTGTATGTTATTTACAGGGTAGCATTAAGTATTCTTAAATATTTAAAAGAAAAGTAAGACACTACTTACCACCA
This sequence comes from Cephalophus harveyi, assembly GCA_006410635.1. Classification (NCBI taxonomy): domain Eukaryota; kingdom Metazoa; phylum Chordata; class Mammalia; order Artiodactyla; family Bovidae; genus Cephalophus; species Cephalophus harveyi. Next base: position 405,319 of record SJYT01030898.1, read on the forward strand.
TTAATGAAATATGTTGATTATCTTTTTTTTCTCTACACTATGTTAATAAACATCAACCATAATATAGTCAAACATATTTATTGGAAAATAATATTAAATAAACTCTCATGTTAATTCCAGAGCGTAAAGTGTGACTATATTAGTAATGGAATTTTCTTCACTATCACATGAAACTGAATATATGTCTTGAATAATAAAGATTTCTAGTAAACTTCTCTCTGTTACTAGAAAATTTATATCCGATCAACCAATCTCACCATACCAACATCCATAAAGATTATCACAGCTGAGGTGACTAGCTAGTTTGGTACTCAGGAAATATCTGCCAGGTTCAAATTATTTAAAAGGAGTGAGTGCTACTTTACAAGAAACCTAAGGGGATAGTGTCTCTACAGGAAAGTAGAAAAGATGAAATAACACTCAAAAGGCCACACAAAACACCATTTATCCCTTGTTTTAATCATTTAATTAAAAATAAGCTTATTGCTTCAAGCATGCTGATAGGAAGTATTGTGAGACTCATCACATTAAAAAATACTCATTTCAAAACAATCACGTATACTCTGCAAACCAGCAGATTGCCAAGATTAAATCCTCTTGAGGTTATGTTTTTTCCAAAATGTGATTTATCACTGGGAGATCAGCATGTTGCTACCTACCACAAATACTATTATTGTTTTCTAAAAGAAAGCCTCTCTTCAATATTAAAAAATTAGAACTTCTGTATATTACTGTGATTTGAGAATGGATATTTTATTTGGTGATTTGAGGATATGCACCTACATTCAAGCTTTTTGAAATATTACTAATTATTATAATGTCCACATTTTGTTGAAAATTTAGTATGCATGAAACACTGCTAATTGTTGCATTTACAATATTTAAATTAGTCATCAATAGGCAAAGTACACATACTTATGACCTTTACTTTTGTAAAAACTAATACTTAGGGAAATCATTTCACTAATTCACACTCATGACAAAGTTTAAAAACCATGGAGACATGATTGCAATCAGATTCATGATTCCAAAGTGTAGCTTGTTACCCATTATACAATACTTCCAATTAAGTAAATGAGTGGTTAGCTGACAAGCAGACTATAGCTAGATATGATGATAGACAGATAGGTAGGTGGATAGATAAATAATCAAATGGCTTAAACCATACCCAGAATTTGAATGCTTAACTTTTGAGTGAATAAATACATGATAAAAAGATTGACATATAAATTTTCATATAAAAATATATAAAAGTTATATGTTTATAATTAAATAGAATTTCCATAGGTTGTATATAATTGGTAGATTGCAAGTTTTTACAGATTTAGTTATGTACTTGTGGTTGAGGGGAAAAATCTCTGATGCTACTTTTATAACATAATTTATGCTGGTAATTACTATGTCATTTTTTTTCCTTTTTATGTTCATATTTTTATAGTATCCATGAGTTGTTTAAAGAAAGTGGATAAAGGCTTGTTATGCCAATTTAATTGCCTTATCCACTGTAAAAAAAATCAAACTTTTTTTACATTTTTTTTTAATTTTATCATTGACTTTTATTATCCTGCACCATCACTGTGTGTCTAACGCTATTGTTGCATTTTCTTGTCCTCAAAGACAATGTTCCCACTGCTACCTTGTGGAAAGTTGATTGCCAAAATTTATATTAACATTCCTTAGTGACTTTTAAATGTGGGTCTCCAAGGACTCTTTTTTTGTTGTTGATTCTATTGACTCATTATAGGTGGGATGGTGCCAAATACGTTTCCCTGACCAACAAGTTCATCATATTAACTACTCCTGATCAATTGTTCTCCCGTGTTATACCTTTAGCCCTTTAGAAAAGACATACCTTATTTGAGCTAGCAAGAAAAGAACACATATTCTCAGTGTAAAATGGCACAGGGCCTCTCACAGAGGGAGCTCTGTATGATATAGGAGGGCTCTAGGCATTTTCAGGGATTTCCTAGCTGAATGTGATTCCCTGAGAAAACAGAGTTCACATGTCTCCTCTAGCATATTCCTGTTCAGCATGTATATCATTATGAGTATCTTCAAATAAACTGTCAACGGCTGCCATGAAATAACTTTATGGTGACAGGGTAAGTATGAAAATGTTTGCTCCTTCAGTCATTTACACACTATGCGTGCATGTTTTCTGGCAGAAGGTGGGAGGTGGATGGGGAATGTCATGATAGATTTCTCTCTCTAAGCAAAGTGTCAGATATTTTTAATTGATATTTAAAATTTTTACTGCAGTATAGATTTACATTGTCATGTTAGTTTCAAGTCTACAGCAAAATGCATCAGTTAACTGTGCTCATTGTGTTCAGTGGCTCAGTGATGCCCAACACTTCCAAAACCCCATGGACTATAGCCTGCCAGGCTCTTCTACGTGGGATTTTTCAGGCAAGAATACTAGAGCGGGTTGCCATTTCCTCTTGCAGGAGATCTTCCTGACCTAGGGATCAAATCCATGTCTCCTGCATTTCCTACATTGATAGACAGATTCTTAATCACTGAGCTGTCTGGGAAGCCCTGAATCAGTTATACAAATGCATATATCCTCTATTTTTAGACTTCTTTCCCATATATGCCATTACAGAGTATTGAATAGAGGTCCCTGTGCTATATAGTAAGTCCTTATTGGTTGTCTACTTTATATACACTACTGTGTATATGTCAATCCCAATCTCCCAATTTATCTCTCCCTGTGTTAGACTTAAATAACCAACCAATAAGGTGAATACTAATGTTAGTATTTGATGGGAATATCTGACAGTCATTTCTCTAGAATGATGACCCCTAGAAATCATTAGCAGATTTGCTTTGGGAATAACACACACACACACACACACATATCAATAGCAGAGATTTTATTCATTTTATTAACCTTTTTCACAATTAAAATGTTTTGTTAAACTTAAATACTTAAAGCAGGATTTTGCCAATTTGAATATGTCAGCATTATTAAATATTTATCTATGAACAGATGGACTCAGGGAAAAACAATATATTGATTACTAAAGATAAGATCATTTCAAGACCCAAGCAAATCTGAATCAGATATGAAGGGAACTTCTGGGTGGTGAACTGTGTTCATGAAAAGAAGGAAACAAGACAGGGATTCTCAGTGTGAGCTACAGTCACCATCAGATGACAATAAACTGTTCAAGAGGGTATCAGCTTTTCATCCAACTTTATTACCCTGAGCCTCAATTAATATCCCTCCTTTGATGGAGTCTGTCAGCCATTGCACCTATAGTAGCAGAAGACAGGGTTTACCTGCTTAAACTAAAGAGAAAGATCTGGCTCAGAGCATTGGAAACTAAGTTAAGACAAACACTACATGATGTCACATACATGTGGAATCCAAAAAACAGAAACAAAAACACACCAAAAACCCCCAAGCTCAGAGATACAGAGGACAGATTGGTGGTTGTCAGAGGTAGGGTGGGGGCAGGGGAACAATGAGTGAAGAGGCTCAAAAGATACAACCTTCAATTATAAAGTAATAAGTCCTGAAAATGTAATTTACAGCTGGGAGACTATAGATAATTATACTGCATTACATGTTTGAAACTTACTAAGACAGTAGATATTAAAAGGTCTCAACCCAAGGAAAGTATTTTAGGTACTAAGTAAAGTGCTGAATGTTGGTTAGATTATTATGATAATTATTTTACAATGTATACAAACAATGAATTGTTTCACTGTACATCTATAACTGAAATGGGGTCTTCCTGCTTGCCACTCAAAAGACATTAAATAGGTCATGTTGGTAGAAAGAAAAGTTTGCTTTATTTTGGATGCCAGTAACAGGGTGGGGGAATGATGATGCCTGTCCAAAGAGAGAGTCCCCCTCACTGCCCATCAGCTAGTTAGAGATTTTATACATTGAGGGAGAGGGGCTACTGGCAGAAACAGCACAGTCCGCTCTGATAGTCATATTGATATTGGTCACTGGTGATTTGATCAGCATTATCTTGATTATTTTAAGTACAACTAGTCTTCAGTTCCAAGATTGGTTTGTTTCCATTTCCTTGAGGCTAATTCTTATAATGTAGTGGCTTGTGAATGCCTACATGGCTGGTCATCATGTAGCTACTCCTCCACCTGGTGGGGATTCAGTATTTGTAAGACAGCTCACGGGACATGGCTCAGAATATTATCCACAGCCCCAGAGAAGGAACTAAATATCCTTGACAATGCTTAATGACTAAACTATTATTATTTGGTCTCCTTTGCCTGTTTTCCTTTGTTTCTGCATTTTTTCACTTCTCTAATTAAACTTACTCATTGGCTAGTTTATCCACAGACAAAAGGCAGGTTGAGGACATGAGGGTGAAGGACCATACGGTCCTGCTCTGTTTTACAGTTGAAACTAATATAAAGTTAAATATTGACTATAACTTTTTTTTAATTCTTTTAGTTCTGTGGGGGATGCTAGGGAAACAACAAACTGTTTTGAAAATTATCAAATTAAAAAAAAAGAATCAAAAAAGCTCTGGTAGTAAATGTCTCAAGGCTTTTTGAAAGGAATATTCTAAAAACAATAAAATGCATTACTCACAGAAGATCCATCTTGGATTTAGTAAAATAAGAAAACTTGGAGCACTAAAGACATTACTTGCAAGTTCAGTTCAGTTCAGTTCAATTGCTGAGTCGATTCCGACTCTTTGTGACCCCATGTATCACAGCACACCAGGCCTCCCTGTCCATCACCAACTCCCGGAGTTCACTCAAACTCATGTCCATCGACTTGGTGATGCCATCCAGCCATCTCATTCTCTGTCGTCCCCTTCTCCTCCTGCCCCCAATCTCTCCCATCATCAGGGTCTTTTCCAACAAGTCAACTCTTCACATGAGGTGGCCAAAGTACTGGACTTTCAGCTTCAACATCAGTCCTTCCAATGAACACCCAGGACTGATCTCTTTTAGGATAGACTGGTTGGATCTTCTTGCAGTCCAAGGGACTCTCAAGAGTCCTCTCCAACACCATACTTCAAAAGCATCAATTCTCCGACACTCTGCTTTCTTCACAGTCCAACTCTCACATCCATACATGACCACTGGAAAAACCATAGCCTTGACTAGACGGACCTTTGTTGGCACAGTAATATCTCTGCTTTTCAATATGCTATCTAGGTTGGTCATAACTTTTTTTCCAAGGAGTAAACGTCTTTTAATTTCAAGGCTGCAATCACCATCTGCAGTGATTTTGGAGCCCCAAAAAATAAAGTCTGACACTGTTTTCATTGTTTCCCCATCTATTTCCCATGAAGTGATGGGACCAGATGCCATGATCTTTGTTTTCTGAATGTTGAGCTTTAAGCCAACTTTTTCACTCTCCTCTTTTACTTTCATCAAGAGGCTTTTTAGTTACTCAGCCTTCTTCACAGTCCAACTCTCACATCCATACATGACTACAGGAAAAACCATAGCCTTGACTAGACGGACCTTAGTCGGCAAAGTAATGTCTCTGCTTTTGAATATGCTATCTAGGTTGGTCGTAACTTTTCTTCCAAGGAGTAAGCGTCTTTTAAATTCATGGCTGCAGTCACCATCTGCAGTGATTTTGGAGCCTAAAAAAATAAAGTCTGACACTGTTTTCACTGTTTCCCCATCTATTTCCCATGAAGTGATGGGACCAGATGCCATGATCTTTGTTTTCTGAATGTTGAGCTTTAAGCCAACTTTTTCACTCTCCTCTTTTACTTTCATCAAGAGGCTTTTTAGTTCCTCTTCACTTTCTGCCATAAGGGTGGTGTCATCTGCATATCTGAGGTTATTGATATTTCTCCCAACAATCTTGATTCCAGCTTGTGTTTCTTCCAGTCCAGCGTTTCTCATGATGTACTCTGCATATAAGTTAAATAAGCAGGGTGACAGTATACAGCCTTGACATACTCCTTTTCCTATTTGGAACCAGTCTGTTGTTCCATGTCCAGTTCTAACTGTTACTTCCTTAGTAAGAATGGCCATCATCAAAAAATCTACAAACAATAAATGCTGGAGTGGGTGTGGATAAAAGGGAACCCTCTTGCACTGTTGATGATAATGTAAACTGATACAGCCACTATGGAAGACAGTGGAGCATTCCCTTAAAAAACTAGGAATAAAACTACAATATGACCAAACAATCCCACTACTGGGCATATACCCTGAGTAAATGATAATTTAAAAAGACACATGTACCCCAGTGTTCATTGCAGCATTATTTACAACAGCTAGGACATGGAAGCAATATAGCTGTCCATTGACAGATGAATGAATAAAGAAGCTGTGGTACATATATACAATGGAATACTACTCAACCATAAAAAGGAATGTGTTTGAGTCAATGTGTTCTAACTATGGTGCATAATTAGAACCTAGAACCTATTATACAGAGGGAAATAAATCAGAAAGAGAAAAACAGAGATCGTATATGAACATACACATATGTACTCCAGAAAGATGGTAATGATGAACCTATTTGCAGGGCAGCAGTTGAGACACAAAGAGAACAGACTTGCGCAGATGGAGTGGGGGAAGGAGACAGTGGGACAAATGGAGAGCGCAGCATGGAAACATACATACTACCATATGCAAAATAGATAGCCGGCCAATAGAAGTGTGCTGTATGACTCAGGGAACTCAAGCTGGGGCCCTGTGACAACATGGAGGGATGGGACGGAATGGAGGTAGGAGGGAAGTTCAAGAGGGAGGGGACATATGTCTACCTATGGCTGATTCATGTTGATACATGGCAGCAACCAACACACTATTGTAAAACAACTATCCTTCAATTTTAAAAAAAGAAAAAAGTAACAGGGTCAGGAGGTGATTAGACAGCACAGAGGTGAAACATCTATGTGGCTGGAGGCCAGGGAGTCCAGGACTGTGTGAAGGTCGATCAGAGAGTCAGAATAAATAAAGTAGAAGGTCCTCACACCATCATGGAGTCTATGGGTCACTGGCTATGAAAAAGCCTTCATGCACAACTTGGATGCTTTTGCCCAGGAAGGCCATTTACAATTAAATGGGTCCAGAAGAGGCATCAGGATATGGAACACTGAGATTTGTCTCAGAATCTTAATGTTCTTACTCCTCAGGAGCGGACTGATTCTTTAGGAATAAATCTCAGGTAGGCTGGCCTGCCTATCCACAACAATAATTGATAAGTAATGTGATTGGGCTTTCAAACAAGTATCTCTGCTCCTAACTCCCAGGAAGTTCAATAAAACTATGCTATACAGGAGGAAAGAGGTGTTTCCATTGCATTAACTCACTCTCTGATACTAATTCATAATGAAGAGTTTAAAGGAGAATGCATAAACAGTAGAAAATGTATTGGGTTTTCACTATGGGTCAATACAGTTTGGAGATAGCATCACTTAATCCTAACAATAGCCCGTAAAGATAAGGATTATTACCTCCCTTTGGTGGGAGAGAAAACTGAAGCTTAGCCAGTAAGTAATGGAGCTGAGATTCAAATATATACCTGGGTGATACTGTGGTCTCATACTTTTTTCACTACCATATGATGTCCAAAACATGAATCTTCGTATTATTCAAAGTATAACCAGTCTGGTGTTTTCGAACGGCAAAAATATTCAGTCTCTGAAAACTGTTCACCCTTATATATAGATCTTGTTTGGATATTAATACTAACAGCATTTACTAAGTGTTAACTTCATTTCAGGGATTTCCCAAGTGGCTCAGTGATAAAGAATCTGTCTGCCAATGCAGGAGGCACAAGAGACATGGGTTCTATCCCTGGGTGGGGAAGCTCTCCTGGAGAAGGAAATGGCAACCCACTCCAGTATTCCGGCCTGGGAAATCCCATGGACAGAGGAGACTGCTGGGCTACAGTCCGGGGGTCACAAAGAGTCAAACATGACTGAGCGACAGAGCATACAACTTCATTCCAGGCACTTGCACTTTATATAAACTGCATTATTTAATTTTCTCAAAAACCTTATGAGGAATAAAATACCACCTTCATAACTCTCCAAGTTGAGAAAAATCTAACAAGTTTCCTGAATTTACATTTACTAGTAAATGGCCCAAGCCTGTCTAACTTCGTACCATTATAAGCCCAGGTTGTGATTATCTACTCTACTCTCAGAGAATCAAGATATTCAATTAACAAAAGATCTCCATCACCACAAAACTCAGAAGATTCAGGACACTACTGTTCTCTGCTTCTTATTCCTCTAGGTAAGATCTGTAGCAAACTTCCTGCAGGAAATTATTTTTTAAAGACAAAAGGAAACTTAAACATAAAATGTTATATTAAAAACAGATTGTATAGAATAATTTCACCTTTTAAAACACATTTAGGGAAAAACATACACTAAAATGTAAATAATAATGACTGACTGAATTAATTATGTTTTGTTGATGCTATTTTTAATTTTCTTCTTTAAATCATTCTTTATTTTCTGAATGTTTCATGATGAGGATGTATACTTTGATATATTATTTTGATAATAAAGGAAAAGTACTTTAAAAATTAAAAAAAAGAAAAACCTAACTCAGTGCCCTAGCAAACCTTAGTAGATAAATATTTGTCCTAAAATTTTAACTAGCAGTGCAACCGAAAACAAAGAGTTTTCTGCAGAAAACTCTTTAGATCAGATAGTAATCAGAGACAGAATTGATATGCAAGGCACCTGCTCACCCAGTGGCATATACAAAATATGACTTTCTAGCCTTGATTAAACAGGTGTTCTTTAAACCAAGCCCCACATTTTAATTGTAAATATTTTTGTAATAACAGTATAAAGCCACTGCTGATAGCATGCAGCACTTAGTGACGAGGCAGCTGTTGCCCTCTGCCTGTGTTCATGCGCTATATAAAAAAAAAAAAAATTCAGCATGCTCAGATGATAGAACCTCCTTTATTAAATAAACACAAAGCAGATCGAATTGCAGGTAAAAACACATTTACTGCATCTGTTGTAACACAGTCGGACAGGAAATTTTCACTACGGATGGGGAGTTTTTTAAATGCTGTTTTGTTATTAACCTAAATAAGTAAGAACGGCTGTCAGCCAAACATTTGTTGGCAACGTTGAAATCTGTGGCTCAAACCCCTTGAAAACGTGAAAGGTTATTCAGGAAATCCCAAGGTCAGGCTGTGTAGCAACACTGAGAGAGATGCTGAGGCCAGTAATATTCGCATGTGAGATCATTGCATCCATATAATTTCATTCCCCAAAGAATTGGCTTTTTTGTCAAGAAAAAGAAGAAAAGGGTCAGGGTACAGATCAGACTTGGAAAGAGCTCCTGAAAACACTCCAGCAATTTTTCTTTGGTCTGTATTTGGGCTCACAAAGAAAGTCCCTTTGATTCTGTCAGACCTTCAAGTAACTGGAGACTTCTGCAAAACCTTGGAAGTGAATTGGTTTAGAGACGAATTCTAACACTTAAAGTCAGATGGAGAAAAATAAAATGGATAGAAGAAAACTAAAAGGGATGCTGAAACTATAGTTTCACACATCTGTACTCTTTGGGCAAGGGTGGCTACATGCTATCGAAGCATTGTTATTTTTAGACAAAGACGAGTGGCTCAAAATATTCCAGGTAAATCAATACCGTGATTGATTGAAATGAGTTTCCCTACACAGGGTGGCTGGTTCGTGGCAAAGTGCTGATGTTAGGGTTTGGGCAGCTTTGATGGAATGGTACCGTCTCAGGCTGTGTGCCGATACCGACAGTCACAGCTTCAACTCAATGCCCTAAAGTGGAGCATCTGAGCCCCAGGAGAGCAACAGACACATTCAGAGATAAAACCAGTGCCAAGGGCCCCATCTCAAATCTCTTGGAACATATTTTTTTCAGAGATGTGCCTGTATAGCCAATATCCCCAGTTACCACAGTTACTAATCAGTATAGTGGGTTCAGACTGCCATCCTTAGCTCCTATGATTGATCAGGGAAGTGATGAAATAAATTCACTGTACTGAATTGCATTAGAGCTCAGGGAATGAGAAACATGTGCTTGTTTCTGTTCTTTTTTTCTTGTATTCCTTTTGAAACAATAAGTACTCCATAAATACTAATTAAGTCCTTCTCATCATCTGTTGATATTGCACTAAGGATATACTTTTCTTTACTCTTTTTGTTCAATTTAGGAGCCTATAATATTATATGATTTGTCCAAGGCAAATAATTTTGTCTTTAGAAGAACCCAGAATGCAGGCTTCTGTCTTCTAATGCCTTTAGAAATGCAAATATCACATGCTAGTTAGAAGCCAGCCAGAGATGAACAAGGTGTAGAGATATCTAATCGCTACACCTAAAATTACCAGACTTTTGTCTACAAGTATGCATATAATCTCTTTATTAACAGATTAAGTTATCTGTACTACTGCTTTTCCCATTTTTGAGATAAAGCAAAAATGTGGCAGTTAACACAGTATTTGGCACAAATGTAGTGATCATTAAGTTCTTATAGAGTGGGTGTTAATGCCAGATTATATGAATTAATATCATGTATTCTATTTATCAGTGTAACTATTACTAGCTGGATCCTTTAACAAATAATTGACATATTTTAGTTCAAATCCTCTTTACATATTGTTAAAGTCAACGGTATTCATTCCCATTTTACAGAAAAGAAACAGAGTCAAGCATAAAAGTGCATGCTGGCAGAATAATCCTAAACACAGTGAGGGCTGGACTCCTTGCCTCTGTGACTTCACTAGCAATATGTCTTTCCTAAAAATACTCATGTACAAAAATCATATACTCATACCTTAAACCAAACTGGCACGTTCAGGAATGCAATCTTCTGAAAACAGACAGAGTTAGCATCCCTAACTCATTTTAGGTAAGCAGAGGCGGAAGGAAAGCAATGTATCTATAAAGGTACAACCATCTGCCAGGTGGAATGCGAGGCACTTTGGAGAACTCTGTCTGTACTATAGATTCTCCTTTTTGTAAACGTCTGTTCTCATTTCCCCATAGAAATCCCAAAGAGCAGGAATGTAAGAGATCATAACCTTCCGGTTGCTCTTAACACCTAATGCAAATGCTAGAAAACTGTGTGTAGATGGGCAATAACACGCCTTTAAGTTTCTGGAGCGCTGGAGACATTCGCGCAATGCTTTCACATATTTCACTTTCCGCAGCACTGAAAACAACGTGTGGAGGCGGATGGAGGATATAGCGTCATCTGTTTTACAGGTGAGCTGAATAGAATTTCTGAAACAATAAGAATTTTGCCCAAAACAATACAAGTTAAGGAGAAGGTTGGTGTTCACGCCCTTTCAACCATTTAGCTAAATCAGAAAAATTGGGAGTTAGCCAAGTTTTCTCTCTCCTTCTGTCTCTCTGGTCTAATCTGATTCCTCAGACGGGCAATCCCCAAACCTATCGCTTTGGAGAGGCAAGCTGCTCTTCGTAGACTCTGGGGTGTCTAATGCTTTCCTTTCCTAACTTGTCAGCCAGTCAATGTATCGAATGTATGCCTGCAACCACCTGCTTCCAGCAAAGTATGAAATAAAGAGTCAAAGTCTTAGTTGCTCAGTCATGTCCAATTCTTTGAGACCCTAAAGACTGAAGTTCATCAGGCTCCTCTGCACATGGAATTCTCTAGATGAGAATGATGGAGTAAGTTGCCATTTCCTTTTCCAGGGGATCTTCTCAACCCAGAGATTGAAACCAGGTCCCCTGCACTGCAGGTAAATTCTTTACCATCTGAGCCACGAGGGAAACCCATCCACGGTGTCTGACTTTTCGGGCAAGAATACTGAAGTGAGTTGCCATTTCCTCCTACAGGAGGTCTTCCTGACCTAGGGACTGAGCCCACATCAGCTGTGTCTCCCACACTGCAGGAGGACTGTTTATCTGCTGAGCCACCAGCAAAATATATGCTAAGCCTTTTTTGTGTGGGATCCATCTATGCAGGAAATAGGGAATAAAGGCCCCTTTGGGGGCTATGCAATAGAAAAGCATATACTCCATTTTGGGCTCTATACCCAAGTGATTATACATAACTTTAATGTACGGTTCAGAGAATAAAAGTTCAACAGGGGCAAGAAATAAATTAAAGCCCTGTGATTCATTCATCTGATAATATTTTGTGAGCCCTCACCTAGGAAGTGCTGAGGATATGATCGAGAAAAAGAAATCCCTTGCCATCAATTAGCTTACTTTCTGCTAAAGAAGATACATTTTGGTTTTCAAGTGCTTAAAAAGGGTCCAAAGATACTTTTATATGTACATAGTGACTTCAGAAAACATCTGAGTTGTATAACCCTTTCAGATCAGTTATAAGAAGGACTTCCCTGGTGGTTCAGTGGTTAAGACACCTCACTTCCTTTAAAGGAGGCACATGTTCGATGATCCCTGGTCAGGAAACTAAGACCCGCACACCATGGGGCATGGCCAGATATATGTATTTTAGGCTTTCCTCGTAGCTCAGGTGGTGAAGAACATGCTTGCAATGTAGGAGACCTGGGTTCTCTACCTGGGTCAGGAAAATCCCCTGGAGAAGGAAATGGCAATGCACTCCAGTATTCTTGCCTGGGAAATCCCACAGACAGAGGAGCCTCAAGGGTTATAGTCCATGGGGTCGCAAAGAGTCAGATATGACTGAGCAACTAACACACACACTCTGCATATAAAGCATATGTATATATATGTTAACAGTAATATTTTTCCTCTAAGATGACTTGTTAATAGCCATCACAGTGGTAAATATATATGATAATAAAACTAAAATGAGTATCTTAAAATCATTTCAAATAGTATAAAAAAGCATGCAAAGCATTAAATATTCTTCCCATTACAGACTCTCTCCTTTAACGCCTATATCCAAAGGCAACTATTGCTATCAAGTTATATTTTGCATGTTTGTGCATGTAAATTATTCCTACACATAAAAATATTCTAATCAAACACAAGTATATGTTAATGCAGATATCCTTTTCATTATTCTTTGCACACAAATGGAAGCAGTTGATGAACACAATTCTGTATTTTGTTTTAGAGGCAGTCCATAGCATAATGCTACCTTATCCTTTTTCACAGCTGCATAAAGTTCCAAAGAATAAAGTATTTAGACAATAATAATGGGAATCAAATTTCATTACTCCCTTGTTTAAAACCTTCCATGTCTGACACTCCCACCTTCATCACATACTTAATAAAATGCAAACCCCTAAGAATACCAGGAAAAACTCACGGCTGGGAACTGAATAGTGGTTGAGATGGGGAAGAAGCAAGTTCCTCAACAGTATTTCATGTTCAACTTCTACTGAATGGTTCACTATTTTAAAACTGGATTGTCATTTTATTCAGTTTATTCAGTTTAACTCTTATTTTTTCTGCTTTTAATACTGTCCCTCCATCTAATATATCCTATATGGGGTTCAAAACTCATTTTCAAATTTTTTTTAAATTGAAATATGTCTAACTGCTGTATGTTGACTTGTATACAGGCCAAGAAGCAACAGTTAGAACCAGACAAGGAACAATGGACTGGTTCCAAATTGGGAAAGGAGTACATCATGGCTGTATACTGTCACTTTGCTTATTTAACTTATATACAGAGTACATTATGTGAAATGCTGGGCAAGTTGAAGCACAAGCTGGAATAAAGAATCCTAGAAGAAATAACAATAACCTCATATACACAGATGACACCACTCTTATGGCAGAAAGCAAAGAGGAACCAAAGAGCATCTTGATGAAAGCGAAAGAGGAGAGTGAAAAAGTTGGCTTAAACTCGTCATGGCATCCGGTTCCATCAGTTCATGGCAAATAGATGCAGAAACAATGGAAACTGTGAAAGACTTCATTTTCTTGGGCTCCAAAATCACTGTGGATGGTAACTGCAGCCATGAAATGAAAAGACACTTGCTTCTTGGGAGAAAAACCTAGTCAGTGTATTAAAAAGCATAGACATTACCTTGCTGACAAAGGTCCCTATTGTCAAAGCTATGGTTTTTCCAGTAGTCATCTACAGATGTGAGAGTTGGACCATAAAGAAGGTTGAATGCCAAAGAATTGATGCTTTCAAACTGTGGTGCTGGAGGACTCTTGAGAATCCCTTGGACAGCTGGGCAATCAAACCAGTCAATTCTAAAGGAAATCAACCCTGAGTATTCATTGGAAGAACTGATGCTGAAGCTGAAGCTCCAATACTTTAGCCAACTGATGCAAACAGCTGACTCACTGGAAAAGACCCTGATGCTGGGAAAGATAGAAAGCAGGAGGAGAAGGGGATGACAGAGGACGAGACGGCTGCACGGTATCACCGACTCAATGGACATGAAGTGGCTAAGGACAGAGAAGCCTGGCATGCTGCAGTCCATGGGGCTGTAATGAGTTAGACATGGCAGTGACTGAACAAACACACCAACATAGTTGCTGTAGAATATTATATAAGTTACAGGTATACAATACCTCAGTTTACAAACTTTATAGGCTATACTCCATTTATAGTTATTATAAAATATTGGCTATATTCCCTGTATTATTCAATATATAAAATTATTATATTTTATACCTAATAACTTGTATGCTTTACTTTCTTACCCCTGCTAAGTCACTTCAGTCATGTCTGACTCTGTGTGACCCCATAGAGGGCAGCCCACCAGACTCCCCCATCCCTGGGATTCTCCAGGCAGGAACACTGGAGTGGGTTGCCATTTCCTTCTCCAATGCAGGAAATTGAAAAGTGAAAGTGAAGTCGCTCAGTTGTGCCCGACCCTCAGCGACCCCATGGACTGCAGCCTTCCAGGCTCCTCCGTCCATGGGATTTTTCAGGCAAGAGTACTGGAGTGGGGTGTCATTGCCTTCTCTGTTCTTACCCCTATATTGACTCTTCTCCCAAAATCATTTTTGATTTCTCCTCCCTAGAACTTTGCCCTGGTATAAATTGAGGCTGGTATGAATTGAGGCCGATAGAGCTCTAATTGGAGAAGGCAGTGGCACCCCACTCCAGTACTCTTGCCTGGAAAATCCCATGGACAGAGGAGCCGGGTAGGCTGCGGTCCATGGGGTTGCAAAGAGTCAGGCATGACTGAGTGACTAACATTTGTGCTTCATACTCTGCATGAAATATGCACAATGGGAAAACCATTTCATGTTCACCTTCTAGCTTCTATAAACACCCACATGTATTCATGGTAAGAAGAGTTTTAATAAAACTCCTATGAGAACTGTATAGAGGCAAGACTAAGTGAAGATCTTTTTAAAAAATATTTCCAGTGTGGACATATTTTAAAGCTCTCCCAGGGAAGAAAGCAACTACTTATTTACAACCTTGTGCTGGGCACTTATTCCCCTATAGTCACTGGATGGCTCCTATTATCTCATTACTCTTTAATGGATAATAAGGNCGTAATTTACTTATCATAAGGCAAGGAAAATTCACCAAGTGACTAATTAAAAAAAAAGCTTCATGGCTCCAATCTAATCCTCTCTCCACTACCGACAAAAGCTACTGAAATGAATGCATTTTAGGGATATATTAAGAGCACTGGTACTGAAAATCTGGTCCTCTGACCAGCACTGGCAGCACCACTAGGGCACTCGTCTGGAATGCAAATTTCCATGCTCCACTTCAGAGTGGAGTCCACGGGGTCGCAGAGTCAGACACGACTTAGCAACTGAAGAACAACCTCAGAGGCACTGAATCAGAAACTTTCAAGGTGAGGCCTGGCACCCAGACTTAACCAGTCCCCCAGGTTAGGGGTCCCCAACCTCTGGGATCTAAAGTCTGATGATCTGAGGTGGAGCTGATGTACTCAACTACACAATAAATGTAATGTGCTTGAATCACCCTGAATCCATCACCCCATCCTCAGTCCGTGGGAAAAAAATCTGTCTTTCATGAAACCAGTCCCTGGTACCAAAAAGGTAGGGGACACTGCTCTATGTAATTCTGATGTTCACTGAGCTCTCATAAGTCTAGTGTGTATGTTTCCTGATTCTTTTTTCCCATCATCTATCCTCCTGCAATCAATTTCGCTCCCCACATTGGAACCACTTATTGGGAAAAGCAGCGGAACCTCACCACTCCTGTTTCTATTTCCTTTTACAATCTTATTGAAGTTCTAATTGTGTCCCGCTATACTTACTTTCAGCAAACAGATCTGTCTGAAGGTTAACTCAAGGTCCCAAGGAGATTAAGAAAAATGAACCGAGTTTCAGGAAAGGTGATTACTTGTGAGAAATCGTGCTGGCTCTCTTGTTCCTAGCCAAGACACTCCTGGGTAAAGTTTTATTAAAGAGGGAATAGGCCTAGTATACATACAAAGAAAACATGCTGCTCTGTAACACGGAGAGAGCCTTACTTGTGAGAGATGATTATGAATGAGAAAACGTCCCTACCTAAAGCTATAATAAAAAAGGAAAAAGAAAACACGAAAACAAAACAAACAACTTTAGAGGTTAATGTTAGCAATTCCTGTCTTCTGACAAAGATCATCTCGTTCTCAGATTCTAAGGCAGGAGACATAAGAGACGGGGGTTCTATCCCTGGGTCAGGAAGATACTCTAGAAGAGGGCATGGTTACACATTCCAGTCTTCTTACCTGGAGAATACCATGGACAGAGGAGGTTGGCTGGCTTTGGTTCATAGGGTTGCAAAGAGTCAGACAGGATTGAAGTGACTTAGCACACACACAAGGACAAAGATGGGCTTTATTCAGATAAACTGGACCAAAACAGCTTCTACAAGGCAGATTGAGCGTTTACAACCATATTTAACAATATGTTTTCTCATTATTGTTCAATCCAAATTAACATGTATTTTAAAAAAAGATGAAGGAAAAATTCTTTTAATCTGACAAGTTCTCATCTTATACAGCTCAGTAGATATAATCCATCCACCCTTGGTTGTCTCATCTACTTATTCTCCCAAAAGAATTTATGGAATCTTCAGATGGCTTATACTGATTCTAATCCTATGTGAAAGTTTCCAGTGTTCTTAAATCATGCTGAAAAGACAGTCCAGCCTGCAGCTTTAAAGACATATGTCTCTTTCCCCTAGAGACAAAGAAAAATAAACCTAATCCATCCTCGCAGATAAATTCATCAAAACTCAAGGCCTGTGGAAATGTTTACTAGTGTGCTCTCTATTTCTTAGTTTTGAGTATCTGAGCTGGAGGGACCTGACAGATCATCCAATGCAATCCCCGGAAGCAGAGATAAAATAACAGCATCTGGACTGAGGTTGCAACCAGGATGGAAGAATCATGTCTTCTAATTGAACAACACAGTCCTTTCACTGCCACCACGGGGAGTGGCAGACACTGCACACGGGGGCAGAGCTGGCCCCTGTCAGAGGATGACTGCACTTAAAGATGCTGTCAACCTGCAGGTGAAGCAAAGGCTTGCCTTAGCATCTTCCTTTCTTAACAGAGCATTAACGCATTCCTGGGAGACAGTAAAAATGTCCTTTTTAGAATGCTCAGCTTGGGACTTCCATGGTGGTCCAGTGGTTAAGAAGTCACCTTCAAAATGCAGGGGATGTACATTTGATCCCTGGTTGGGGAGCTAAGATCTCACATGCCACAGAGCAACCAAGTCTGCACACTACCAAATACTGAGCTGCTCGCTCATTTTAGATCCCATGCACTGCAAGACCCCATGTACCGCAATAAGAGCAGCCCCCATGCCACAACTAGAGAAAACCCTCACTCAGAAATGAAGACCCAGCATGGCCTAAATAAATAAATAAAAATGCTCAACTACAATAGGTTTTACTTAGGAAATACGTGAAGTTATATAATATTGCCTAAAGCTGCATCAGCTTTCGCTTTAAAGTCCAAAAGATTCCCACAAACACAGATCTAGATTAAGACGGTTGCCAAGAAGTAGGGAAACTTAACTGAAACCCACAGGGGTAACTTATACTAGTAAATAATTTTCAGGCAGCAAAGTGAATTATATCATGGCCATAAGGTGGTTTATTAGATCCCTAATGGGTCTACAATTTAAACAATCCTAAACTGTTAGGTAGCTTAATCCCCACTTCACTGTCTATCATAAATGAGATTAACATTCTTCAGAAAATATTCATGACCATAGAGGCTTTTGTTTAAGAATAATCCCTCCCAGATTTTGTAGTTTCTTTGTTCTCAAGATCTCTATTTCCTAAAAACAGTTCATAATTCTTTTAATCTTAAGCTTATTTGTTTGCACCAAGTCTTGGTTGCGGCACGAGGGATCTAGTTCCCTCACCAGGGACCAAACCCGGGTCCCCTGCATTGGGAACGTGAGTCTTAACCGCTCAACCACCAGGAAGTCCCCTCAAGACTGCTCATAATTCTTATGTTAAATACAACCCTTTCCAATCTATAGTCTCTAGAATCCACTCTGCTGATTTCCGCATTACTCTGCCTCCTGCCTTAAGCTATATTGTCTGAACTAAAAATTAAGACATGCTGTAGAAATGAGACATAATATGTATACCTTTGCTACCCGACCCAGGTCGTGTTTCAGACACCATCCAAATAGCTGGTTAGGTCCCATTACACTGGTTATTTATCTAGGCACTTAAGGCACTGACCCCAGTGCTTTCTCTTGCTCCTGCTGTGACTTTCCCTCCAATAGAAAAGTCTATCAAATGATCATGAACTTCCTGAGAATAGAATGCTTATTAATAAATATGGAAGAAATAGCAGAGATACCAAATCCCCTCTGATGCTAAAACTATTGAATGGAAGTCTGATGAAGAATAAAATTTTCAGAGTTTCCCTTCCAACAAATTACTTATTAATTACTAAGTGGAAAATAGTAGCTTTACAGTGGGGAGACTTGGCAGACACCATTTTAACCAGGAGGGCAAATTTAGCATCATCAATCCTGAAACAAACAGGCTTCACATATTGTATGGTATCATGTGCTGAGAGGAACACAGTGTCACTTCTGCAGGTATTTTATCCAAAAATGCATAACAGGCATATACTCACAAGGAACTATCAGAGTCTTCCTTCAACAAATTGAAAAGCATTCTACAAAATAACTGGCCAATAATCCTTAAAAATATAAATCTCAGGAAAAACCAAGAAATTGTTTCAGATCAAAGGAAACTGAAAAGACATGACAACTAAATGCCATATGCCATCTTGACCGAGACCAAAAATGACAAACATTTACAAGGAGATTTGTTGAGACAACTGACAAAATTTGATACAGGAAAACAGTATTCTGCCAATGTTATATTTATTGATTATGATAACTACCCTGTGGTTAGAAAATATACTGAAGTATTTTAGAAAGACCAAAATGTCCCCAATTTACTCTCAAATGATTCAGAAGAAAATACAATATGCGTTAGTAGATAGATATCAAATGATAAAACAAATGGATTAAAGTGTAAACAAAGGTGAATACGGGAAGATCCATATTATTCCATCAAGTTGAAATTATACCATAATAAAGTATGGCTTTCTGTGAGAAGTAATAACTAAAGCTGTTTTTCAAATTTCTATGAGGTATCATTTTCCTCACTTGAAAGAGGAATATTCTGAGGTTCAAAGAGATCAGGTTATTTGCATAAGAACACATGGTAGCTAGGATAGTTAATTTTATGCATTAATTTGAGTGGGCCAAGAGATGTCCAGATAGTATGTAAAACAGTATTTCGGAGTGTGCTTTTCAGGATGTTTCTGGAATAGATTAGCATTTGAATGAGTTAACTGGGTAAAGAGGATTGCCCTGTCCAGTATTAGTGGGCATCATCCAATCCACTGAAGACCAAAATAAAAGAAAAATGTGAAGGAAGGGTAGATTTGCTCTCTGTTTTATCTGGGATATCCATTTTCTGACCTTGGACATTGGCATTCCTGGTTCTCAAACTTGGGACTCAGCATGGGACTTGCATCATGGACTCCCCTGGTTCTGGAATTGCCTCACTGTTTTTCCTGGACCTCCACTGTATAGATGGCACTTTGGAAGACTTCTCAGCCTCTATAATTGTCTAAGCCACTCCCTTATAACAAATCTCTTTCTATATGTCTCTATATATTCTATTGGCTCTGTTTTTCCATGTAACCCTGACTAATACAACAACAGAATCAGAATTTTAACCCAGGACTGTCTAAAATCAAAGACTCCCCAATCCACCATGCTGCCGTCAATCAGAAACCACTACACCTAGACACAGAAGAAGCTGGTATGGACTTCAGTGCGGCCCTTTCCTGCTGCTTCCTCTATGCTCTGCCTCAGTTTTCATCTTGTAAATAAATGAATCATGCCCATCGTCTGTTTGTTATTGCTGAGAACGCTGGGATATTCAATCTTAGCTTTTGAATCAAAGGACTTCTAAGGTGGGTCGTTGTGTTGGTGCCCATGTGGAAGGCAGCTATCATGTAGAAAAGATAAGCAAGGCTCTTCTTCCTCCAGTCACTTACTTGATCTCAGGAATAAAACTACATTTCTGGTTCCAGAAACTGCTTTCTCTTTAGACCAGATTTTTTTTTATTCCAGTGACTCACTGTTTCAAAAGGTCTAATGAAATCAATACAGAAGGGGCAAAGATTCAGTTCTAAGAAATAAGGAGGATAAATATACAGAAGTTAAAACTACGACACTGGGCCATGACAAAGCAGATAGTTCAGTTAAGTACAAGAGTCTCATTAGCAAATAGAACCAGTATATAGCCTTAGAAGGATGCAAATCCTAACGACTCATGGTGCCGCTCTATGATCTGATTATTAACAATAATCAAGAGAGGATGAATCATAATAAAAGTAGCTACCATTTACTGAGTGCCTATTGCATGAAAGATGCTGTGTGAGGTACTTCTCGTTATTTGCTGTTTAGTCGCTCGGTCGGGTCTGACTCTTTTACGACCCCATGAACCGCAACCCACCAGGCTCCTCTGTCTATGGGATTAGAGGCAAGGATCCTGGAGTGGGTTGCCATTTTGACCAAATATTTTACAACTGAAAAAATTGAGCTCAGAGAGGTTGCACTGGATTTTTCGTGGCCACAAGACTCCAACACACACCACCACCATGATTTTGCAAGGTAATCCCATCTTTTGGAGACTGGAGTTGTTGAAATGGAGGACTGAGATCTGGAGGCAGAAACTCTTGGAGTAGAACAATCACAGAAATGACAGAAGTTATAGGCTACTTCTAATAGAAGCAAGATGTAGGAGAGCAAGATGAAAGTCAGCAGAGCTAGACCTGTCTGCACTCCATTGGAAATTTTACTTTTTCTCTTGGAATACACTGGTTTCTCATTATGGAACTGAGATAATAACACCTAACTTTTAGGTTTATTATGAGCATTAAATGAGATAGTGTGTGTAAAGTGCCAGGTAGTGGCAATGACGTTAAAGAATCCTGGAAAAGGTTATATACATACACACAACTCTGCATGTGTTTCTGACGTTGATGTTGTGTTCACTGGGATACTGAAAGGACACAAGTGAAATGTTCTCCACCCCCCCACCACATAAAAAAAAAAAAAAAAAAAAGGTAAAAACCAAGAATTCCTTCCTTATCTGGGAAACACATGGCTTAAGACAGCACCTGCTGTGCCTCTTCAGAGGAGATTGCTTTTCAAAATGCCAAGAGAAAAACTAGAAGAAAAGAGAATGTGCTTTTATTTAGTACTCACTATTGTTAGGTGGTTTTGTTAAGTTCTAACAAAAATGATACACAGATATCTCAATTAACAAACATTTACTGTGAAGCCACAATCTGCCAAAAACTGAATAGAGAGATGTTACAGTGGACATATCCATACGGCGACAAGACAAAGTCTTTAACTGAAATCTTAACTGAAGTTCTTTCTCGTTTCTCTGAGCTCAGTCTCTCACATGACTGCTGAGAAAAGTTCACATATTTTTTTCTCACCGGTAGACAAATTCTGTGGTGTTTTTAGCAGCAGTAGTGGTAACGCTAGTAGTAACAGCTATTTGTTGGTGAATAATAGTTACTGTCTTCAAGACTTCCCTGATGGTCCAGTGGTTAATAATCTGCCTTCCAATGCAGGGGGCACAGGGTCAGCCCCTGCTCGGGAAGCTGGATCCCCCATGCCCCAGAGCACCCAAGCTTATGCACTGCCTCCGTTGTCTGCACGCTCTGGAGCCTGTGCTCCACAATAAGAGAAATCCACACGCTGCAGCCAGAAGTCCACATGCTGCAACAAGAGAAGCCGTCACATCACAAGAAGACTTAGCACGGCCGAAGTAAAGTAACTTTTAAAAGCACTTATTTTCATTGTCATTGGTACAGTTAACAATTTACGAGCAATACTGTGCCCTATGCTAAGTGCTATTTATTTCCTATCAACTCATTTAATGTTTTCAGTATTAAAGGTTGAACGAGTTCCCTAGCGTCACATGATAGTTAACTGCTGTTCACAGAGGCTAGGGAGATTTTCAGGAGTCAACTACATAGGTAACAGAAGCGCAGAAATTTTACACACAAGGGAATAATCTGTTCAGTTTTGAAACTAAGGGAAAAAAAAAAAAAACAATCTGAATAAAACAGAAAGTTAGGTGGAAAAACAGATTTGACCACCCTCAACCCTACGGGGAAGGGCTTGAAAAAGATAAATTTAGATAATTTCCCACATCCCACCCTACACTTAAAAAGTAGAGTTCATCAAATAATAACTCATTCTGGACAGAATTTTCACTTTATCTCACTTCCTTGGGATATCTGGGTTAGGATGGAGAGATGGGTTATCACGAGTCCAGGGAAATCTTCTCTGGTGGCTCAATGGTAAAGAATCCACCTGCCAATGCAGGAGACACAGGTTGGATCCTTGGCCTGGGAAGGTCCCACATGCTGCAGAGCAACAAAGTCTGTGCGCCACACGAGTGAGCCTGTGCCCTAGAGCCCGGGAGCCGCCACTGCTGAAGCCAGCGTGCCCTAGAGCCCGTGCTCCACAAGAGAGGCCCCTTCAGTGAGACGCCCGTGCACTGCAAATGGAGAGCAGACCCCGCTCACTGCAACTAGAGAAAAGCCCACACAGCAACAAAGACCTAGTACAACCAAAAATAAAGAAAACTAGTCTTAAATTAATTAGTCTCTAATTAAATAAATTCATATTTAAAAATGCTACCAAAAAAAAAATAGTCCAAGGGAAAATTGAACCCTTGGAATTCAGTTAATCCAGGGCGACATGAGCATAATACTGTGTGTGTGTGTATCAACCTGCTGTAAGTATTTCATCTCAAATAGTTACCCCACGGAGACAAATAGCCTGAGGTAAATACACAAACTATATATTCTGCTTTTGACCAGAGGCTTAACTTGTCAGGAATAATGATTTACATAGTGATCCTCTCTCTTCCTGCATAGGAAGTTGCACTAGCTTCAAGCTATGTGCTCTGTTAAGAGCCGTAAGGAGAGAAATCCTTCCTATTTCAAGCTGGTTTGATTGCTCATTCCTTTCCAGGGGTGATGTGAAATCTGGATAACGTATGTGAACTGGTAGCAACGCTATAGATATGATAGCAAAAAAAATAGGTAAAATTGTTTTAAAGAGTGAATAGCCCACTCCTGAAATTTTCTACCTTGTTTTCTTCAAAGTGAATGTTGATGTCATCCTGAATCAGAGCAGGACCCGGCAGGGCCCTCCTGGGTACAAAAGCTTTTCCATGTCCCCTGTTTCTTGTTTGTAGAAAAAAAAAGGCTGATTTCATAGGCTTTCCCTGAGTTCCAAGGAACAGGTTCAAGGTCAATGATTAGGATACAAGAATCACAGGACTCCTAGCTCCTCCTGAAGGGGTAGAAAGGAGAATCTGATGCATATCTTTGAGTTGTTCTATGCAAACTAAAACCCATCTGCCCCCAGATGGATGATGGTGATTACATGACTACATGACCACAAGCACCTAGACCCCAGACTAGTTGGAACTAGAAATCACCCTGTTACTTCAGCATCAACCAATCAGTAGGTCCATGAACTGATCACACATCTTAAGACCCTCTCTCCTGACACTGTCTTTAAAGACCTTAGCCTGAAAATCACTGGGGAGTTTGGGTCTTCTGAGCACAGGCTGCCTGTTATCCAAGCTTGGCCCTTGCAATAGTCCTTTTTCTGCTCCAAACTCCAACCTTTTGGGTTGATTGGCCCCACTCTGCACTGGACATACCAGCTTGGGTAGGACAACAATACATAGTCCTTGCCTCTGTCTTAATCATCTCAGTAAAGGTTCTGGTGCGTAGTATGTTCCCAATAAATACTGCTGAATAAATATATTAATCTACTTTTACCCAATAATTTGTCAGCACTTCAGAATAACACATTAATCAATTGCATTGATTTTGAAAAGAAAAAGTAAATAAATCTGTGGAACATCACATTAGTTTCTAAATTCTGTGTATGTGTGTGCTTGATGAAATGTGAATACTTTACCCAAGAATTTCAACTATTTTATGGGAGATTATATATTAGGAAAGTTCAAGGGCAAAATTCGATGGCAAATGTATTTATGTCTGTGATGTGATTCAGCAACATTCGGCTGCCTGATTTCACACAAATTATATAACTTCATGAGGTCTGTTTATGTCTACAGACTGAAAGGTATTATAGGATGGACCTCATAAAGATTTTATGAACATTAAGTGAGACAGGCCATAGTGTTTATTCTAGTGCTAGCAAAAAGTGTTCAAAATGTTAGTCCTTGGTATTAGGATTAATAACAATGAGATTTCCTATTTTCTCTGAGAGCGCTATAGGATGGAAACTGTAATACCTGTGATACAATATAGCCTAAGATGAACTTCTTGTAAAACATCTCATTTTCACAAAAACAAAGTTAATTACAAAACTGAGCTGAACTTATAAAATAATACAACTCATCTCTTAGGTAATAGATTTAACCATCACTGTATCTAAAATCAAATTTATCAGAAACATTCAGCACAATAATTATCCATTAGTAGGAAAGTTAAAGGAAATGGCAACCCATTCCAGTGTTTTTGCCTGGAGAATCCCAGGGACGGGAGAGCCTGGTGGCTACCATCTATGGGGTCAAACAGAGTCAGACACGACTGAAGCAACTTAGCAGCAGCAGCAGCAGGAAAGTTAATAATTGTTTATCTGAGTAGGTGTGAGATTTTAGTGGTATGCATGAGTGGAAGGGGTATAAAATGAATAAGTAATTATGAATCTAAAGTTTCCTTCTCTTCAATACTTATAAAGTGTGCCATTGATGGTTAGCTTCTATTTTAGTGAATTTCAGATACTAAAATAATTAATAGAATGTTTTTTGCTTGTTCAAGAACTTGAAAAATCAAGCTCTTTTGAAAATTTGCCCACACACAAAAAAGCAATTTAATAGCACTGCTACTGCAATGTTACAGCTTTTATCAAGTATGTTTTAATAATGTTCTTTTCATACAATCTCCTTATCAGGTATTATAAATTTAATATTTCATTGTAATTTATATTATTATGATGATGGTGATTTTATATGTATATGCCAAGAATACTTTGTAATGCCTGATTGTATTTTTTTTTCAGAGCATCATTTTTATTCCTATCAGCTCAAAAGAAAATAGTCTCTCTAACCAGTGTTGGTCTTTGGGTGGTCTATATCAAAGCAGAACTCAGTATGTTCAACACCACTCCTTAATAAGTGGTGGAAGCTGAAAGCTGGTTAATGTCTTCAGCCCACCCTTCCACTTGACCTTCAGGTTTTTGCAGTGTGTTTGTACTGTGACATTTTGAAGCACTGGAAATGTGTGCTTATCAATATGGAATGTGGATATCCATCATTTGATTCTGAATTTTCTTCTTCTTCCTGATATCAAATAGAGAGTCACAATTAAGCAGGTAATTTCCTCCATGCCTTCAGAAAACAAAGCATTCATGTTAAACAAGCACCAGCTCCTTCTATTCCATGAGATTTACTCCTTCCTTACACTCAATGTTATATTTGTTAGATGACACAGAATTATATAGAAACAGAATGTTGGGTTTCAGAGGGCTCTAGAGAGCCCTGAAGTCACCCATGTCAACTTCCAGATGAGTAACGTATGGCCATGGAACATAGGGGCCTCATAATTTCTAGGGAATAACAATCAGAAGAAAATTTTAACTAGTTTTAACAAGTAAAGTCCAAGGTGCAGGCTACTTAAAACAGAACCAACTTTTATGACATCATTTAGTCTCCTCTAAGTGAATGAAGCTTTCATATTCTTTGAGGGATCCTAGAGGAAAATAAGTCCTTCAAGCTAATTTTCTAGATGAGGAAACTTAAGTTCAACAAGATTAAATGACACACAAGGTCACAAGCTGCAGCGTATGGCTGTTTTGACAAGATTTAAAATCCAGGTTTGTCTAACTTCAGAGAGGAACTCCTACCACAATACTCTAGGCTACCACAGTTGTCATTTAAAAGGTAAAGAGCCTGTACTTTTCTTTACATATTCATTTTATTGACTAATGGCAACTCACTCCAGTATTCCTGTCTGGAGAATCCCAGGGATGGCGGAGCCCAATGGGCTACCATCTATGGGGTCGCACAGAGTCGGACACGACTGAAGCGACTTAGCAGGCCTAGTTGAGGCACCTCAGATCTTCAATCTGTGCTGCAGCATGCAGGATCTTTTTAGTTGTGCCATGCAAACACTTAGTTGCAGCATGTGGGCTCTAGTTCCCTGACCAGGTTATCAAACCTAGGCCCCCTGTGTTGAGAGCACGGAGTCTTAGCCATTGGACCACCTGGGAAATGCCAGGAGTCTATACTTCTGACCAAGAGAGGTCAGTGTAGGTGACGTGGGGTACGGTGAACCGAATAAGCTATTCATCATAGGGGATAAATATAGGACAACAGGCTAGCCACTGTGGTTATAACAACAAAAAAAGAATACAGGTTGTATTAAAAACTTGCTAATGGTTTCAGAAATATGTACTAAACATTCCCTAATTTTGTGTTAAGTGTGTTTCTCTGTTCATACGAGGCTATTTCCCTTCTAGAGCTGTAAACCCAAATCTATGCCCCCTACAAAGTTGGTTTGCTTGCAAAAATATACCTTAAATAGTAAACTGTATAATAGAAAATGCAAGTCCTTCAACAGGAAGGAGGTTCAAATGAAATTTTGCATAGGTGGCTTAGATGGTAAAGAATCCTCCTGCAATGAAGGAGACCTGGTTCGATCCCTGGGCTGGAAAGATCCTCTAGGGACGGGAATGGCAACCCACTCCAGTACTCTTGCCTGGGAAATCCCATGGACAGTGGAGCCAGGCAGGCTACAGTCCATGGCATCTCAAAGTGTCAGACACAACTGAGTGACTACCACTTTCACATTAATGCTTAGTTTTCAGGGGAGGCAGAATGGAACCTAAACTCAACCCCTGCCCTGACCTGGTTAGAAGAGTTTTCCTTGTGCTGACACTTTAATAAAATTCAAAAGAGGAAATGAGAACCATGTGGTGCTTACAGAGCAACAGAATTAGACAATTCTGCATTTGCAAAGGCTCTTGGAAGTCTCCAAGTCCAAAGTGGGAATCCTTTCTTGAGATACCTCAAAAGTTCTCTCAGGAGAGAAGAGCCTTCAAACACAGACTTTCCCTTCCTTATCACATCTCAGGGAGCAGTCTCCAGGAATGCTGATTTTCCCTGCAAATGTAACAGTTTCTCTGCCAGGTCATGAGATAAAATTGGATTCCAGGGCTTGAATTACCAAGTGGCACAGACCTGGTCCCACCCAAATGGAAGCCTGGTGAGTATTTTTTTTTTAAAGATTTGATTGCAGTGATCTTCCTCAAATGTTAACAAAGGAATTCTCTTCTGGCTTTCACGGTTTCTTAGCCTGGACTACGCATCATTGGGAACTTGGGGTGCCAGGCTGTAGACACACAATCTTGGATAATGTGAAGCTAAGAGGTCACAAGGCAGGGCAGGCTTTTCACAGCCTCATTCAGTAGCATCTCCTAGGAGGATGACTATGATGAATCCACATTCTCAGTCTGCCTTTGGCAGTGTTAGTAGGCAAAAAGCACAATTCTTAGATGTAAAAGAGACCACATAAACCAGGTGATGGGATGGGATACTTGAAAAATATCCCACCCAGGCCTTTGCTAGCTCTCAGCAGTGGCAGGCTACAGGATTTAGGAGTCCAAATCTTACTTAAGTCAGTGGGGCAAGTTAGAGCAGCAGTAGTAACCTTAGCACACTTCTCGATGGAGAGGAATTACCATAAGGCAAGGGCTTCCCAGGCAGCACTAGGGGTAAAGAACCCGTCTGCCAATGAAGGAGATGTAAGAGATGTGGGTCGATCTCTGGGTCAGGAAGATCCCCAGGAGGAGGGCATGGCAACCCACTCCAGTCTTCTTGCCTGAAGAATCATCAGGGACAGAGAAGCTTGGAAGGTTACAGTCCATAGGGTCGCAAAGAATTGGACACAAACTGAAGTGACTTAGTACCCACCACAAGGCAAACCTTTCAAAGGGCCATGAGCGGGCAGAGTGATGATTAGAGCAAACGCTGAACAAAGTGCCGGAGAATTCACTTTGCACCATTTCCAGCGTGGGCCGAATTCCATCCCAGTTATCCTTCTTGGCTCCCTGGCTTGCTGGGATAATCAAGAAAAAATATGTGGAAGAGCTAATTGTGTTGTGTAAAAGTAAGAACTTTTCCCCTATTCTGTAAGAACATATCCATGCGCAAGGAAACATATGGAAGAACCAAATAAAGTGAGAGAGGAGGCAGAGCAGTGTAGGCAGAGAGCAGCAGAGATTTTGGATTCAGCTGGTTCTGCATTCTACTCCCCATTCCCCACTTTCTTGGCCATTCCAGGACAGTGACTAAATCTCTACAAACCTAAAATTCTTTATCTGTTAAAGGAGGCATAAAGGTGATGTTAACAGTACCCTCTCTCACAAGGTTCAAGTGAAGGCTCAATGAGATTTTGTACATCCTGGGAGGACTGCTGCTGCTGCTGCTAAGTCGCTTCAGTCGTGTCCGACTCTGTGCGACCCCAGAGACAGCAGCCCACCAGGCTTCCCCGTCCCTGGGATTCTCCAAGCAAGAACACTGGAGTGGGTTGCCATTTCCTTCTCCAATGTATAAAAGTGAAAAGTGAAAGTGAAGTAGCTTAGTCGTGTCCGACTCTTCGCAACCCCACGGACTGCAGCCACCAGGCTCCTCCATCCATGGGATTTTCCAGGCAAGAGTACTGGAGTGGGGTGCCATTGCCTGGGAGGACTAGGTATTTAGAAAGTGTTACATCCCTTGGTCGGAACGATACGCAATCTTCAACTTTCAACATATCATTATTCAAATATATTTGCAAAGTACAAAAACAGAAAATCATCTCAGCCTTCTCTATGGCCATTTTAGGTTATTTAAAATTACTCAGGACTTCCCTGGCAGTCCAGTGGTTATGATTTTGAACTTCCAAGGCAAGGGGCACAGGTTCAATCCCTGGTCGGGGAACTAAGATCCCATGTGCTATGCACGTGGTCAAAAATAATAGTAATAACTTTTTAAAAATAAAAATAATGAAATAAAATTAGTTGCAAAAATTAAAGTATTTATATACTAGAAATATAAATTCTAACAAAATGGTATATTTCTTTCAATGTTTTAAAAGCCCATTCCATAATTTTAGAGAGCTTTAGAAAATATAAATTGTACAAAGGCTTACTGGTAATTCTTTCCCTCTTTCCCACTTGTTTTATAAGCTACTGCCATGATTCCTAGAATGGATAACACGATGATTTCACTTAAAGACTCATTATTAAATTATGTTCCATAGCTAATTTGAGGTTAAAATCCCTTGATTTAGTCTCTAGCATCAATGCTAGAATGTGTATACTTTTAAAAAACAAATTGGGTCTCAGGAAAAGTTTAGAAGCAAGATCATCATGTCTGTTGGTCCACTCAGATTGTTCTGACTTCAGACCCAGTCCTGCCAGCCACAGTTACTCAGCAAATGTCATGCGTCAGAATCAAAATGCACTTATTTTCAAAGAACCAGACCCACGTGATCAGAAATGCCATAAAAGTACACATAAGCCCATCTGTCTAGGGGCTGAAAGAAATGAGCCTCGGCCTAGTGAAAACCACTCAGCGGACCCCAAATCTTCTCCATCTGGCTTTTCTCTGCACTCTGGCCTCCTATCTCCACCACCCTACTTCTCTCCCTCTCTCAATCTTCATCCTCACCAAGTCTCACTTTTCTTCCTCATGGTTTTGGATTCTCTATTTCTGTGACAGTCGCTCACTGTCTATCATAATATGCTTTCTGTATGTAGGCTCCTCTCTAATGTTGTAACAGTTACATAACTTTCTGTCTATAATTGAGGCTTTCTCGCTTACTGCCCATTTGCTGCTTGGTCCGGTTCTTGTCTAATCACCTCATTCTGTGTGTGTCTGTACTGATGTGTTAAGGGCAAGTGTGCTCAGTGTTTCTTGTTTGGTCTTTTCACTGCAACTTGTATCTTTCCTTCCACTCATGAGATGAAGGGAAAACTAAGAACACTGAAATGCATTCCCAATAGTTTGGTTTGGATGTGGAATTTGGTTTCAGCTATTAAAAAAATAAAAAAAAAAACAAAAAACTGAGATGTTTACAGCATGAATCTAAGGCAGAGGAGAAGAAGACAAGAGAAGCTGTAATCAATAGGACCAACCATTGCAAATGTCTAATGATTCCTGAAAAGACTTCACAAGGCTGATTACAAATGTCCCTGCAAAGTCAGGGTCATAGTCAGAGCATGAGCCCTGCCAAAGTAACACTGCTCTAAGAGGAAAAATAGCAGGACAATGCGCATGCCTGCAGACACACACACACACACACACACACACACACACACACACACACGGCAAACTGCAATGAGAAATTCATTTATACTTTTGGGTTCCCAGAAGCACATAAAAAAATAAAAGCAAAGAAAACTCCACTATAAATAAACCTGCCACATTCTAAATAAAGCCTTTGACTGGCTGGGGAGTCTGGCTTTGTTTGGAGGAGTTACAGGATTTGGTCATTTTTAATAGCCATGTTTGCTCTTTCAGCAAATTACTTTTCCTCACAGAATCTGCTAAAGGCATGAGGGGGTTATTCTCAGTGGTCAAAGTGCACCCGTAGCAAAGGATATGACCAGAAGGGTCCAGAGGAAGGTCACTGTGATAAGAGCTAGCAAGGAAGAGATGAAACAGAGAAGCACATGGTCATTTGGAAAAAGCTTCTTGGAGCTGCAAAAGGCAAACGGAGAGAGAGGAGGTCGCTGAAGAGAGCTAAGTAAATCATGGATCCCACCCCTAGATCCTCTGTAGCACTGTCCATCAGTTCAGTTTCCAAGTGCAGAGGGAATTGATACTAAATTATTCAGCACAATTAGTTCAAACAACTGGGAGGTACAATTCTTCCGTCTTCTTTTAGCTCCTCTTCATGTGTGCAAGATTTTCTTTTCCATTCCACTCAACCATTCTGCTCTCCTTTCTACTGTTCTGGTGATTCTCAGCTCAAACACACACACAGAAAACTGCCCAGTTGTGGCAAAGCTTCCAGTGAACTAATTTAATGATACAGCTCTGGAGTAGAACTTTGCCCAACTCAGAAAACAGCTAGAATCATTTCACCACAGTCACCTAACCAATGAAAATTCACTTCAGTTCCAATGTCTCAATTGTCTTACCTGCAAAATAGAAACAACAACATCTTTAAATATATTTAATGCACAAAGCAAGATGTCTTAAAGGCTCCATAAAATTATTCTTCTCCTACTACTCCTCCTCCATCATTTTTCTCCTATTTTATCATCATGATCACCTTAAATGTGTATCTGTAAATGATACAGCCAAAAAAAAACAGATACTGGGCTAACCCCCTACATTTGGAGAAAACTCCACAAATCGCTTTGTACATGGTACCACCTCTGCCTAGGCCCTGACTGAGGCAGTTTCTCTCTCCATAAAGGAAATAAAACAGAGGTACCACATGCATTAGCCTCAAGGATATTTTTTTCCTTTTCTCAAGCAGTTTGTATTCACTCCTGTCTCTTACTTCCAACGCATAGAGAGATATTTGCAAAGAAAAAGGTGTAGCGGCTTTGCAATTGAATAGCAATCTCTAAATGTCTATTTATATCTTACTAAATGTTTTAAACAGGCTTCCTAGGTGGCTCAGTTGTAAAAAAAAAAAAAAAAACCCACCTGCCAATGCAAGAAACATGGGTTTGATCCCTCAGTCAGGAAGATCCCCTGGAGAAAGAGATGGCAACCCACTTGAGTGGGGAATTTTTTTTTAAATTTTAATTGGAGGCTAATTACTTTACAATATTGTGGTGATTTTTGCCATATATTCACATGAGAGAATAGCACTGAAACATGTATATTATCATATGTGAAACAGATAGCCAGTCCAGGTTCAATGTAGGAGGCAGGGTGCTTAGGGCTGGTGCACTGGGATGACCCTGAGAGATGAGATGGGGAGGGAGGTGGGAGGGAGGGTCAGGATGGGGAACACATGTACACCCATGGCTGATTCAGTGGGGAAATTCTTGCCCGGGAAATCCCATGGGCAGTGGAGCCTAGCAGGCTAGAGTCCGCAGAGTCACAAAACAGTCAGGCACTACTTAGCGACTAAACAACAGACAACAAACATTTTACATCTAGTCTTGAGACAGTACCTTGATTAACCCCAGAGAGCCTCACTTTTCTCATCTGCCAATTGGGGTGGCAGCCTAGCACATCGAGCCCCTCCTCTATGAGGTTAAAATGTGACAATGTGTTTCTAAGATTACAGAAACAAGTTCTAAGATCACCATACCCAGGTCTGATTCCTGGCTTTATCACTTGTACACTTTTTATCTAACTTGGTAAACTCTAATGCAAATGACTCTTCCCTCCAGTGACTCTCTCCAGATCTGGACATGGGAATAATGTTAGCTTCATCAGGGGGTTGCCATGACGACTGAACGAGAAAACTTCATAAAGTTAAGTTACTCAGTCGTGTCCGACTCTTTGAGACCCTGTGGACTGTAGCCTACCAGGCTTTGCCATCATGGGATTCTCCAGGCAAGAATACTGTAGTGGGTTGCCATTTCCTTCTCCAGGGGATCTTCCCGACCCAGGGATCGAACCCAGGTCTCCCACATTGCAGGCAGACGCTTTAACCCCTGAGCCACCAGGGAAGCCCCATAAAGTGTCTACCACACAGTAAACGTTTAATAGAATTAAGATGCCTCTGGCCAATGTCATCAAGTTCACAATCTCAACTATACATTTAAGGAAAAGAAAAATCTATGCAACACAGCCAGATTATTTTTTTAAGATTAGAGAGAAACAGAGATAGGTATTCAGTATTTTATTCCCTGCTGTCCCCCCAATATTCCTCTGCCCTTCTGGTTCATTTGGATTCTACTATTGTGTCCCATGGAAGCCCAGTAACATTTGTGACATTTGATACTCTTGCAGATTTCAGAGCACATCTACCACATTGTGGTAAATAGACGCAGGAGAAAAAAGGAGTCCACACATCTGAACAGGAGAGAGTTCCTGTTAACTAATCCAGCTTGGCGGAATGGGGGGTTCCAAGGCAGTAACCTCCTCTGCTATCACCTGCAGTACAGTGGAGTCCCATCTGCAAACTGATGTTATAGCCTGCTATGTTCAACACCTATCCTCAAGCTTGAGGCTTCTACCCACAACCCTGCCTGCAGCTCTTGCCAATACCACCTCCAAGACTTTGACTGAGTTGTATTCAAAATGTACTCTGTCTACAGACAGCAAAAACCATGACTTGCACTGTCCCTGGATTGATTGATTGATGATGGATTGATTTCTTCAAAAAGAAGCTTTCATTTTAATGCTTTCTTGGGCATATGAGTTCCCCAGGGTTTATTGTGAAAAGGCAGATTCTGATTCAGTAAGAATGAAATTCTACATTTCGAAGGAGCTCTCAGGTGAAGATGCTGCTGTTGATCAGCAGACCCTCACTTTGACTAAGCAGAATGGAGTATGCTTTAGTCCTCCTAGTTATGATGTCTAAAAAGAGTTATAAATGCTTTGAATTGTGAGTGAGGCAGCTGGTGCTGATGAGAAAGCATATCCCTACTTTAACGAACTAGTCAGATCTTTGAATATTGACAGCAGTGTCATATTAATATATTTTAAAATATCAAGGACTTAGGAACAGGAATATGCATAATCAAATTATGCCAAGGAATGAGTGTATATATGTGTGTGTGTTATTGTTCAGTCACTCAGTTGTGTCCCACTCTGCAAACCATGGACTGCAGCATGCTGGGCTTCCCTGTCCTTTACTATTTCCCAGAGTTTGCTCAGACTCATGTCCATTCAGTCGGTGATGTCATCCAACCATCTCATCTTCTGTTGTCCCCTTCTCCTCCTGCCGTCAATCTTTCCCAGCATCAGAGGCTTTCCTATGAGTAGGCCCTTTGCATCAGAGGGTCAAAGTGTTAGAGCTTCAGCTTCAGCATTAGTCCTTCCAATGAATATTCAGGGTTGATTTCCTTTAGGATAGACTGGTTTGATCTCCTTGTAGTCCAAGGGACTCTCAAGAGTCTTCTCCAGCACCACAGTTTGAAAGCATCTATTCTCTGGCACTCAGCCTTCTATAAGGTCTGATTCTCACATCCAGACCTGACTACTGGAAAAACTATAGCTTTGACTATACAGACCTTTGTCGGCAAAGTGATGTCTCTGCTTAATACACTGACTAGGTTTGTCATAGCTTTTCTTCCAAGGAGCAAGTGTCTTTTAATTTCATGGCTGCAGCTACCATCTGCAGTGATTTTGGAGCCCCCAAAAATAAAGTCTCTCACTGTTTCCATTGTTTCCCCCTCTATTTGCCATGAAGTGACAGGACAGATGCCATGATCTTAGTTTTTTCAATGTTGAGTTTTAAGCCAGCTTTTTCACTCTCCTCTTTCACCTTCATCAATAGGCTCGTTAGATTCTCTCCACTTTCTGCCATAAGGGTGGTGTCATCTACGTATCTGAGGTTATTGATATTTTTCCCAAAAATCTTGATTACAGCTTGTGCTTCATCCAGCCAAGCATTTCACATGAACATACACATGTAAGGGGTGAATTTAAGTTAACTATAATGGAAATAATATATGCAGATGAAAAATGCTGAAATTTTAAAGAAATTGCTATGTAGAAAACATGTCTGGCCAAGCCAAATGAGATCCTGTAAATCCTATAAAACTCTTATTTTTCTTAAATAACCTAGTATCGTAAATAACATTTCTAGGCTATTCTCATTTATTGAAAGGTTACAAGCAACATGCAGGCTGACTGCATTACTTAAAGACTCCAAAGATAGTTCCCACCTTTGAGGTCAAATACAAAAGCTTCATAAGATAATTTCCCATGTGAAGGCCAAATCCAAAATCTTCATTTTTCATTAATATGTGGTCTGTTCCAGGGAAATGAAACTTATTTAACATGCATTCAGCAGGACAGCAAGGC
This sequence comes from Cephalophus harveyi, assembly GCA_006410635.1. Taxonomy (NCBI): domain Eukaryota; kingdom Metazoa; phylum Chordata; class Mammalia; order Artiodactyla; family Bovidae; genus Cephalophus; species Cephalophus harveyi. The sequence goes on from SJYT01030898.1 coordinate 440,689, forward strand.
TGTGACTGTTCTTTCTCTCTTTATCATTTCATAAAAATGATTAAATATTGCTGGCACTTTATTAATCAATGAGATTGAATTTCCGAGGGTTGAATAAGGTATAGACTAGGTGAAAAAAAAGATTCTATTTACCAAATGAGTTTCACATTAAATCATGGTCCCCAAGAATTTATTATGAATAGATGGCATTTAAAAAAAAAAACTGAGCAATATAACACTGTCATTTGTTTTTCTCTCATTTTACTATGTTTTAAAATGTAATAATAGTTTCCAAAATAAAATATAGGAAAATTAAAAAAAGAAAAAGATAATCCAACCACATGTACTAAAGAAAAAAAGTTTTAGTATATTGGTATATTTTCCTTTATTGATTTGTGGTACAGTTATTAAAGGGGCTTCCCTGGTGATTCAGACAGTAAAGAATCCCCCTGTAATGTAAAGCGACCCGAGTTCAATCCCTGGCTTGGGAGGATCTCCTAAAGAAGGGAATGGCAACCCACTCCAGTATTCTTGCCTGGAGAATTCCATGAGCAGAAGAGCCTGGTGGACTTTAGTCCAGGGGGTTGCAAAGAGTCAGACATGACTCAGCAACTAACATAGTCATTAATGTCAGGAATTAATCCATTTTGTTTTTAATAGGTTCAGTTTAGTTCAGTTCAGTTGCTTAGTCGTGTCCGACTCTTTGTGACCCCATGAATCGCAGCACACCAGGCTTCCCTGTCCATCACCAACTCCCAGAGTTCACCCAAACTCTGGTCCATCGAGTGAGTGATCCAGCCATCTCATCCTCTGTCATCCCCTTCTCCTCCTGCCCTCAATCCCTCCCAGCATCAGAGTCTTTTCCAGTGAGTCAACTCCTAGCATGAGGTGGCCAAAGTACTGGAGTTTCAGCTTTAGCATCATTCCTTCCAAAGAACACCCAGGACTGATCTCCTTAGAATGGATCGGTTGGATCTCCTTGCAGTCCAAGGGACTCTCAAGAGTCTTCTCCAACACCACAGTTCAAAAGCATGAATTCTTCAGTGCTCAGCTTTCTTCACAGTCCAACTTTCACATCCATACATGACCATTGGAAAAACCATAGCCTTGACTAGACGGACCTTTGTTGGCAAAGTAATGTCTCTGCTTTTGAATATGCTATCTAGATTACATGATTATTATTTACTCACTAAATACAATCATACATTTGCGATTTTTATAATCATGCCATTTTCAATTAGGCAAGTTTTTATATCAGAAACAATGGGGAGTGATTATAGATACAATTAGGATTCTCCTTACAATAGGTTTTAAAATCAAAAGTATTGACTTTGTATGAAAACTGTTGAATATGGTTGATCAGACTGAGAGGTACACAGAAATGGACTTTTTTGCTAATGTTTGATTATATTATTTTATGTACCCATACATACAATAATAACTATGTATTAGATATAATTAATCGATATTATAATTATCTTCAATTTAATATA